>MU622246.1:675539-747686 GCA_025399235.1 Backusella circina FSU 941
AAGGGATTATTTGTCATTATTTTTCATACTCAATGACTTTTGTGTGTGCTGATGTAATACTCTTTTTTTTTATATATGAAAATAGGCCCTTTTTTTATTATTATATCTCAGTTTTTAATACAGTGTAGTTATAAAGGGGGAAAAAAAATACTGCTTTGATAATCGTATCCTTTTCATAACAAGGTGTCAAAAGTAACTAAAAAAAAAGTACACCTTTTTATTTTAAAAAAATAGCCTGAATCAGATAAGATATATTTGTCCAAGTCGAATACGTAAAAAGTGGCTTTACTAGAATAGCAATCTAATGCAAATCACAGACCTTTTATTATTAAAAAAAATAAAAATAAAATAGAAAAACTACGATCAGCTGAACAAACAATTGATATAAACGCATACTTCCTCTACTTTGCTCGTGCGTTAATCATAAAACAAACTACTTGGCTGCCTTTTTACATTTTTATCTTAAAAGATGACACAGGCTTTTTTAAGGTTTTTTTTTTTTTTTTTTGTTCGGTTTGCTTTTCGGAAATCATCTTGTCTATAAACTTAAAAACAAAAATAATGGCATATTGATAAATATAATATATTCACTCTATTTCATTCTAGTACTCCTTTCTAACATTCAAAAAAAGGGGAGGACAACAAAAAAAAAAAATAAGGATGCCAACTTTATTTTTTTTTTTGATAAATCATCTTGCAAGTTCCTGTAACTTACAAGGATCAAAGTTGTTTCAGTTTTTCTTATCTGGCGATGAGATCCCTTGTTGTTCTTCACAATATCATCCCGAGACAATGTGTACTTTCTTTCTTTCTTTTTTACAGCAGGAGCTTTTTTTGTAGATCCATATGAATCAGGGTGATCAAAGTGCATGAAATGTCTTTGATTGTACCACCACTAACAACAAGTTAAGATATATACTCTTTCAGTTCCTTTTGTCATGATATAGTATGGCATAAAACGGTATAAATGTTCAATGCTGATTCATAAAATGAAAGTGCAAGTCAAGTAATGTTGTTTGGTTTAATTTGTCATGTTTCGATTTATGGAGCGAAAGAGCTCATTTTATACCAAATATGGTAATTAAATCGGAGTTTCAATCACTCACTTGACAGAGGCTTGTGAAAATTGTATTTAGCTTGCTTTTTTCGAATATTTTCTTTCTTTTTTTTTTTTTACATATATATTTTTTTTTCGAACTTTTATATATTAATAATAAATAGGAATATAATATATATTCTTCTCCTACTTTTTTTTTTCTCCTCGTAATCAGTCCAACATGACTTTAACGATTAAACCAAGCATTTACTATGACAATGTAACTCTAGCTGACAGCAATAATAATAATAATAAAAATAATAAAAAAAAAAAATATTTTAGAACCAAGAAGAAGGTATCCCAGTGTTTACCCCGACTTTAGAAGAGTTTAAGGATTTTAAAGCTTTTATGGAAGCCATTGAAGGATATGGAAAAAAATCAGGCATAGTTAAGATTATTCCACCAAAAGAATGGTAACAAACTTGATTTTTAAAAATCACTTGTGTTATTAATATATTATTAACAGGAAAGAGAGTTTGCCTGATTTAAAACTAGAGAAAGTTCGAGTAAAAGAGCCTATTGTAAGTTTAAAATCATAATTTCGCAGTAATTGGAAAATTAATTTTAATCTGTATAAAAGACTCAGCACATTTATGGTGCAAAAGGCATCTTTTATCAAACAAATATCGAAAAGAGAAGGTCGTATACTGTAGAACAATGGTACAATGAGTGTCACCAGGACAGTAATCGGCCACCCCAGATCAAGTCTGATCACACTCCGACTAACAATAATGAAAGTGAGTAACTCTGGGAGACTCCGCCTTTTTTTTTTTTTGTTGCTGTTGTTGATGTTATTATTATTATTATAGAGAAACAGTCGTCTATTCAAAACCAGCATAATGGAAATAGTGTAAGTTATTTTAGCATATAAATATATTTACTACGGTGTGCTTTTATAGTAAGCGTATCATATACAATATATTTAATATTTCTTTTATATATAAAAAAAAAGCACACACCTAACTCACCTCCCTTTTTTTTTTTTTTTTTTAATTATGTTTATACCCTTTTTTCTACTGCATATTATATACACTACATTATACCCAACTACTTTTTATTTCCTTGCCTTTATAAAGAAATTAACCAAAAAAGAAAGAGAATCTAAAGAAATTGCATTAGCTGCATCTGATAAATCAATTCCTATCCATATCGAGCTCTCTGATAGTAACGACTATACACCAGAATATTGTAAAGAAGTAGAAAGACATTATTGGAGAAATATTACCTTTAATCAACCCATGTATGGTGCAGACATGCTTGGAAGTAAGTGGAGAGAGTATCATGTTTTGTTATGTCACTAATTCGTTTTATATAGCCTTATTTGATAAATCAGTCCACTCTTGGAATGTGAATAGTCTTGAAAATAGACTAAATAATCTCAATGTCACTTTACCAGGCGTCAATTCACCTTACCTCTATTTTGGAATGTGGAAAGCCACTTTTCCTTGGCATGTTGAAGTAAGTGATTAACAAGAGTGAGCCCCTTTATCTGTGTAACTCAGTAACTCTTTTTTTATCACAAAAAAAAAAAGGATATGGACCTGTTCTCCATTAATTATATTCATTTCGGTGCCCCAAAGCAATGGTATGCCATTCCACCTACATTCAGAAAAAAGTTTGAAGATTTCATGCAAAGTAAAATAGACTAAGGGTTTTTTTTTTTTTTTGGGAGGTGACACCAAACTAACAACTTTAACAATAGGGACGTTTTTTACACAACACAAAGCATGTCGTGAGTTTCTGAGACACAAGACTTCGATTGTATCACCCAAGGTACTCTTTGACAATGGCATCCCAGTCTATCGCTGTGTTCAACAGGAGGGTGAGTTTATGGTCACCTTCCCCTTTGGGTATCATTCAGGTTATAATCTTGATTTTAACTGTGCGGAGAGTGTCAATTTTGCATTGGATTCTTGGCTTGAGATTGGGCGCAAGGCAAAGTCGTGTAGTTGTACAGAGGATAGCGTCCATATTGATGTGAGCTGCTTGGAAGATATCACAACGCCACCGTCGTCTGTGGATGATGGTGAGATTGAGGTTTTGAGCAAAAAGAGAAAACGTGGCCAGGTGGAACATGATACTACAGTAAGTAGGACACATATATTACAATTTATATACACGATCTAACAATCGTCAATTCAAAGTGTATACTTTGTCCAAATACAACCTCCAATTATGAAATCATGACCACAGATGATGAGGAACCGGTGCACAGAATGTGTGCAGAGGCCATTCCAGAAACGTATATTGAACATAATACTGTTTATGGTATCAAAGATATTCCTGCTGCAAGGCGAAAACTGGTAAATAGATAGATATACATTGAATATAAAATGTAACAACATTGAAAGCTAAAAAAAAAAAAAAATCTCTTATTATATGATTAGATTTGTCTATTCTGTCGTGAAAAGGATGGTGCATGTATGCAGTGCTGCTATGGTAAATGCTGGAAATCCTTCCATGCTACCTGTGCTATGGAAGCGGATGCAACGATGAATACAAATGGTAACAAAAAGGGTTCACTTTTCGATGGCTACTGTCCTTCACATGATCCAGTAAGTCGGTTTTTTTTTTGTTAAACCACTTTAGCCATTCATTCATCTTTTTTTTTTTTTTTTTGTTTAGAAACGAATACAAGAAAAGGAACTGGAGAAAGCAAAATATGTACAAGAAATGACCCAAATATTACGTGTCAATGTTGAAGTATATACAAAATGGCGTGGCGGCGGTCGATATAAGGGTAAAATCATCGAATGTTTACCACAACAAAATTCATGCCGCGTCGTACTTCAAGATGGTATCACTCGAAAAATACCTTGGAGAGACATCACTATTGATAACTAAATTATACAAAACTATTTTATATATAAGAAAAGAAGAATATCTGTACTTTATTTCTTTTTTCTCTTTCATCTTTAGCATCCCTTTCTCCTCCTCTCCTCACTCATGTATATGCATATATAAAAAAAAAAAAAAAAAAAAAAAAAAAAATGTTATATATATATATATATATATATATATAAACATTGATTTACATAAAATATACATGAATATGTATATAATAATAATAATAATAATAAACAAATAAATAAAACCGATAAACAGGCTATTGTTACATTATGACACATGATTAAAGTTGTACGTAAGAGACTCTACCGATTTACACTCAATAGACACAAACCCATAATCAATATCATCCATCCACGCCTTCTTGCTTACATATCTATCCACAATATAGCCATTCATAGACATGACATCTGGATAATAATCCTGTTTACGTGCCTCCAAATACTGATGCAACGACTTTACCTCTCCCTTGAGGAGTCTACGTATATTAGAGGGTGGATAGCGTATGCGACCATCATCATTCTCATAGAGATGGTACCATCGTGTCAACTCTTTCGTAGTAGGGATAGCCATATTGGCCCGTCGATATCGCTCCTGTGTCTTTCTTATGACATCATGTTGTAAAACAGAAAAGAGATTTGCCGATGTGCCTCGTCCCAGATCGCCCTCTAACCGCATCACATTTATTTTGTTTATATCACTCACTCGGAGACGCTTAAATGCATGATGGGGCATAGCGATCCTCATATTCAATTCACGAGGCATCCACGAACAGGTGGCGATATCCAATCCACTCAATTGGGGGCATCGTCTTGCAAGATAATGAAAGAGGGTCGCAGAGACACGAGATACCATCAGGGATAGGTTTTCCAATGGGTGCACCCTCCTTGCACTGTGCTTGTCGTCCACTTCGAGCGCAGTGCGTAGCATCCGTAACCGCTTCAATTTGGGACAATAGTCGAGGATCAGGTCGATCGGAATAGGGTGATAACTGAACGCCACCATATTATCGCTTGCTAGTGTCAGTGTGGTCAGCCTCTCGCACTGTCCCAGGGGACCAAGCACATCACGGAAGTGGTCGTAGGCGCCCCACCAGATATCCATCATCAACTCTTTCACCGTCTTTCTCTGAGATGCTACCATCGCCTCCAAGGCCTCCTGGTGAAGCCCCTTTGTCGGGTTCCCATTCACATTGTACTTGATACCAATCTGCTCCAATTGACAGGTGGCACTCTTAAAACATGCCACGGCCGGGAAATGGGGTGCCCTCAGCTGACTCAATTTGAGATCCGTTAGGTTGTCCATCTTCTGAAACATCTCGAGAAATGCCCGTTGACACTCGGTCGCATCCAAGATCACCCTATTCCCATCATAACTTATAAACGCATTCAGGCTAAACATGAGATCCAGGATCTTAAGACGTGGGTAGATCTGTGCAAAGAAGGGCAGCCAATCTGGTGTATTGAGAAGTGTGAGGTGCTCCAGCTGGAGTGTCCTCATGCGAGGGCGGAGGAGCTGGCGTGTCCTCGCGTCAAACCCTGTCAGTGTCAGTGTACACATCTTGATATACTCTAATAATGGGAGCTCCTCATGAATCATGTACCAGTCGGTCTGGCTAAAGGAGAGCTCTCCATCCCCGGTACCCGAGGGGTTAAAATAGCCATGCAGTGTCAGGTGCGTCAGGTTCTTGGTGGTGCAAATACACGACATGATGACATGGGAGCGTGCAATTTGGCGCAAAAAATATTCACCAAATTCAACATGAGTGAGTGTCTTGTGTGCATGGATCAGCGCCTGTGCCGCCCGTCTTAGATTGATAAGTTTGGGGATCTGCTTGAGGTGATGGAATGCGGTAAAGGTACCATGTCTTAGGTGCTGCCAGTGATAAAAGTTGATGACCTCAATGTAGGGGCACAAGGATGCCAACTCATCGAGCTCTTGCTGGGTCATGCCGACACGCCGTCCCAGTCGAAATTCGCGCACGGCGATGCCCATGGTAGGGTCTTGTCTCAGTAGGTTTAATAACTTCTTGACCTGTTGTCTGTTGTGTAAATCGATGCTTCGAAAGAGGGTGCGACGGAACTGGACACACCAAGTACGGCATGTGGCCATACAAATAACTCTATCGTTATTGGATAGATAGTGGCTGATGACTTCAATTATTTCTGGTGGGAGTGAAGAGAGCGGCATAAAAGTTGTAAAAAAAAAAAAAAAAAAAAAAAAAAAAAGAAAAGAGAGTGAGAGAGAGAGAATATATACGGAGAAAATATAAAAACTCAATCAACCAATAAAATGGCTTGTTTTACAATGAGTGGTTATGCATGACACTAATAATAAAACGTAGAATAATAATACGTATTAAACAGCATGAAGAGAATGGAAAGTATATATGTTTTTAATAATAATAAAGAAGAAGTGCTATTACAAATGAAATAATAATTAAGAAAAAGTGGCTGACGCATTTTAATCCTGATGCAGTATCTTTTGTCCATACTTATTCACTGGTAATCCACCACCAGGTCGATTCCATGATAGTTCTCTAACATCACCAAGTTTTCTAAAAAAAAAAAAAAGAATGATATTAAAAAAAGAGGGTGGTTACAAGCTATAACAGACAAATTACCTTGGCTTAATCAGCTGTCTTAGACTAAACAACACACCCAAAAGAACAGATAAACCTGCAATGGCCATATAGGCAATCCCAATATAAGGATTACGACCACCCAAGGGTGTATTTGTTGTCAATACAAGCCATTTAGTACCACCATATTGAACGGTATCAAAGTCTAAACAAACAGTTTTTAAATGAATCAACTTATATACCAACCTCCTCTATTTCTTAATACTTACTTGAATCAATGGATATACTCCATCTTCCAGGTTGAATATCATCATGATCATTTCTTGCCCAAATCTTTCTAAAGTCAGGCAATGCAGTAACATGCATCCAGACCATAAATCGCTCCATTTTACCCAAGTCTGGAGGTGGGTACTCATCCGTATAGCGTCCATTGGGGTATCTCGAGGCCCAATTGGGAGGGGGGATGATTTGGGTATTCTGGTATCCAGAGGGTTTGTATTTTTTGGTATCGGAGGGCCATGCAATGCCGGTTGTGCTAAAGTTGTATGTGGCTGGACTGGGCGTATTGATTAGTGTCATATTGGATGCAGTGTCTATATATATATATATATATATAAAGAGCATTAACAATCTTGTTTATATCTATTTTAATATGTATATATATATATACCATTGAACAGAGAGTTGGCGATAAGACCACAGGGATAAATAGCAGTACCATTCGCATCCTGTGCCAGAGGACTGCAATCCGATACAACTGTATTGATCTGTTTACCATACAATTGGTCAGCATCAAAGCTCTTTATGTATTGTCGATGGTTATGATAAAAGTTGGTTAATCGATAATACATGTAGATGGGACCCTCCATGGTGGTGGGTATGGAAAACTCGATATGACATCTCTTGATGGTGAGGTTATTGGGGTTTCCCCAAGTGGGATCCAAAAAGGTACTGGCATTTTCATAGTGATAGGTCGGTGGTGCATCGACAGTGATGTTTTCAGAGAAGGTGTAGTCAAATTGATCAGCGGTGAGCGTCGTTGCTTGGGAAAAGTCATCGCAGTGAGAATAGTCAATCATAAGTTCATTCACCTGTACTTGACAACAAAGATATTACGTAAATATATATATATATATATATATATATATATATATATATATAAAGGAAGGGAGTCTATTAAGGTCGTACCTTTTCATTGTTCCAATAGAGTAAACCACCAATGGGTGCGAATATAATGCCAATAATAAAAAAGGCTGGAATGACGACTTTGGGTCTCAGCACAGGATCCCAAGAGGGAAGTTGCTGTTGTCTAAATTGACCATCTAAAGACACACTTTAGTATTTCATTCTTTTCTTTATAAATAAAATAAGAGAGGTTTTCTCTCTCTCTCTCTCTTTACCCTTTGGTCTCCGAGATTTCTTTTCCTCCATTTCAGACATCTTGGAAAGAAAAAGTAAATAAAAGAGGGTGTTGTACAGACGGGACCGAAGGATAAAGTATTGGGCCATGAAGCGAATGTAGTACTAATCACGTGTAGAGCAAATGGGTGTCTATTTATCCATTATGCAGCGCAGATTTCATCTCTACACTTTTTAAATAGTGCGTGCTATTAGCCTTCGGTTACCCTTTCCTTTTGTAATGGTATGAATAGTATGTATTTAACGAAATGTGAGTATGTCATAGATCTGTCCATGATTATATTCTTAAAAGAGAAAGAAAGAGCTATAATAGTTTATATTAAGTCAAATGTATCTAAACTCAGTCAGAAGTGATGAAAACACCGAGCATTTTACCTTTTGATTTGAAAGACGAACTGAATAGGTGCTTCTCATCCTATTCTCAAATATGTGGACAGACACCATTATTCGTGTATGGATTGTGTATGTCCTTTTGAAAACAGACATGTCTCTTCTTATTCAATATAGACTTTTCCAAGTGACAGTTCAATTCCTCTTCACCTTACAACTAAATAAAGAATTATATCCTAGATTTGGTTCAAAACTAAATACTTGTCATCATTAATGTGTTGACATGTTCATTTTACTGCCTTACAGATACGCTTTTACTATTTCGAGCAATATATATAGTATCGTTCACTCTTTATCAACTCCCCAACTCTAATTCATGATATAAGGTCATTGAGATAAGTACATCTATATTATTCTTTTGTATCGAGTCATATCCTGTCTAATGTGACTGCTTCAAACTGACCACAATGATATGATACAGAGAGAGAAATGTTGTCATTGCAAAATAGCACACTCAAATGTTTTTTAATATTAGTTATGATAATTCTAGAACATGATCATAGTCTGTTTCATTTAAAGGTTCTCCTTTATCTGTTAAAGCTGTCGTCTACTGTAAAATAATACCAAGAATGGAACAATAAGTTAAATCATTAAAGATAAGGGCGACTGAGGTCGCTCTCTATTTTTGTATGTTGTTTTTTTTTGGATTACAGCCCAATTAAAAATAACCTTTTTTTTTTCGTCCTCTCTTGCTAACCTTTTTTTCGTCTTTTCTTTATAAATATTTTTCAGTTTAAAAATGACACCAGCAGAGACATTTGAAAAGGGTGTAGAGTATCGTTTGGCCGGTAATGCCTCCTTTAAGGAACAGAACTGGAAGTCAGGTAAGTCACTTTCACCCCTTTTTATATGTATCTTATCTAACGTTCCAGGTAAAAAAAAAAAAAAGAATGTATATATATTCTTTTGCTCTATATACTAAACTTATCATTTCTAGATTATTAATGGCGACCCTGATCCAGGACTTCGTGACCCCTGTCTCGATACCATCCATGCACTCGCGATTTGCATCAGTCAATACGAGGATTCTAAACGGGCCATTCAACTCTTGAAACCTGTTCTTGATGATTGTGTTATATTGTTGGAAGATTTTGATGAGGATAGCACGAAACCTGCTAGTTTGATTTTACGGTCTGTTGCTTCGGCCTCATGTAAGTTATATTATATATAGAGAAAGATGATGGACGTGTGTTGAAAATATATAAAATATATGTATATATAGCATTTAGCTACTCTTTGGTTGAGAATATTATTTTACCCATTTTGCTGAGACAGTATCGAGAGACAACGGCAGAGATGGAATACTATTTGATTATTTGTACAATGGTGGCATTGATACAGGCTAGAAAGATGGTTTTTGGTGTTATATCCAGCGGTGATGAAGAGGTGAAAGGTATTTAAAAAAAAAAAAAAAAAAAGCACTCACCAACTATTACAGCGCCATCCTTCACTTAAAGACGGTGGGTGGTCAACAGGAGAAGGAAGAATACAAAAAGAAGTCGGAAGAACAACTCGTGCTGATTTACAACAATATGTGTGCTGTGTTTTCAAAGCAAGATAAATGGGACCGCGTTCTTAGTTATGCTAAAAAAGTAAATATGTGGTTTTTTTAATATAGAGATTGCATTTTTTTCTCTTATCAATATATATGTATATAGGCTGAGGAGTTGGATCCTGATAATATAAAGGCCAAGTTCCGTCTTGGACAGGCTTATTCAAGAGCGGGTGACTTGGAAAATGCAAAGAGTTACTTGACTCAAGTACAGGAGAAGAACCCTAACGGTAGCATTATTTTTTTAAGTAGAAAAGAAAACTTTTTATTAACATGGATAAAATATGTATAGATCCTCTTGTAAAGTCAGAATTATCAAAACTGAACTCTGAAGAGAAGAAGAGCGAAGACAAACAAAGGGCAATCTACCGTGCAATGATGACAAAGTTTGCCGGTGATTCATAAATATTGTATTTTTTTTTTTTTTTTTCCCTGTTTTATGAAGGCATTTCAGCCAAAGCCATGACCATCAAGAAAACAACAAAAGCTGTAATGACCGTTGCAACAACGTAACCAAACCAACCCTGTCCAACCCATAATAAACGTTTGACAATTTGTCTTTGGTTTCTAAAATAGCTATAGAGCGAATAGATAAAACAGGTAAATCCAAGCCCAATAAAGATGTAGGATACTATCTTTGCGTTGAGAGACACGGCTTCTCTTGTCCAGGGCAGAGAATAGGAGGGGGCAAAATTCTTTGTGGGCATATCGAGTAGAGTCATAAATCCTTCATTATTTTATTATTATTAGCGAGGGAGTTTATTTTTACGTCATAAATAATAATAGCTTACCAACAAGTGATAATGTAGTGCCTGTTCGAATCCAAGTTAGTAAATTGCGCTCATTAGCAAGGTGGTCTCTTGGGTCTGGTCCATCCACAACTGTATGGACAGACAAGTCTAGATATTTAAACACAGTCGAACATTTTTCATTATTACATAGTATAAACTGTTCAGGTGCATTGAGTTCTTCATCCATTTTATATGAGATGTCTATATATGATAAACAAATAAGGAGAAAAAAGTGCTTGGGAAAAAAAAAGGAATACGATATGCCATTATTAAGAAAGTATAAACAAGATAACGTGACATTGAACTGAAACAGCCCTAGTCAGTCACCATCACACGATCAAAAGATCGATCCTAAATGCAAGTTTTAATAATAATATAAAATAGGAGTGCTTTTTAATTATCAATTGTTTAGCTATAAACAACAGCAACCCAGCTGATACCGATGAATAGAGTGTAGGAGGAGTTTAAGGGTGAACTGCTTTACTCTCTCCCCATCATCATCATCATCATCTTATTTTTGATCAAAGCTGTATCAGATCGAAGCCTCTTCTCTTCTCTTTCTTTTTATAAATGTTCTTTTTTTTATTTAAAGTCAATGAAATGAGATACCTTGTTCTTTTCTTTGCTTGTCTATTGGTAAATGTAGAGGCAGGCATTTTTATAAAGGCAAAACAGCCAAACATACTTCAAGGTTTTTTTTTTGAATATAAATAACAAATATATATATCTGTATATAAACAAAACAAAAAATATACCCTCCAATTTAGATGCTGTTTGGCTGTACTCTAACGCTTCAGCCATTACCTCGGTTGCCCAGGATGTGCCTGGTGCCAAGTTTGCTAATCATGTCTACCCTTTCAACAATGTACCAGAAGCTCAGGGTAGTGAGGCGGTGGGTATACTCTATAACCGAGATGATTCGTGCACACCCCACATCATACAGAATATCACACCTCCCTTTTACACTGATAATCCAAAGGCAGCCAATGTACCCAAAATTGCACTCATAAAGAAGGAAGGGAATTGTACTCTCACTACAAAGATATTGAATGCACAGAAAGAGGGTGCTATTGGTGTTATTATTTATAATAACCAGGATATTACAGATGTTCATGACAAGGCAGATGTAAGCACCCATTATAACTGTATAATTTATCTCGATATTCATTCCACCTTTTTTTTTTTAGGGAGTTTTACCTGATAGCGGCATTGAAATACCTGCATACTATGTTGACCATACTGTAGGCGATGAATTGATATTCCAATTGAAAAAAATGGCAGGCGTTCCAACAGCCAAAATAGCCACTTTTGATAATAGTAATTTAACTACTCGTATCTCAGTACGAGTGGCTTTAATGCCAGCAGACGACGTGAAACCAACAGCGTGGGAACTTACATTGCTAGTGGTACTTGTCATTCTAGGCACTAGTATTGTGTTTTCAGGTACCACTTTTTTTTTTTTTTTTGCTAAAATAGAATCATTGTATTCATTATATATATTCTGTCTCTGTAGTGATTACGCACATCTATTTAATGAAACGAAATCAGCGTCTGCATCAATCAGTAGAACGAAACCGTGGTCAAGGCAATGCACGTCTCTATACAGGCAAATCGGTGATATCCTATGCCAGACTGTACCAATTCCCCACACGCACAATCGATAGTCTCCCCAGCGAAAAGGAACAAAAGGTGATTGAGAATGTCATTAGTGAACAGCAACAGTCTCGACTCAAGAAAACATCCTTGTTTAAAAAGAAGAGTGTAACGACAACGCTTAATATGGAACAACCTGTCAATCACATGTGTGTTGTCTGTTTGGAAGCTTTCAAGATCGGAGATCAAGTACGTAAATTACCTTGTAACCATGAATATCATTGTCTTTGTATTGGTAAATTTTACTTTAATTTTTTTTTTTTTTTGTGTATTTTATTTTTGTACCCTATTATATTTTTTTTTTTTAACATATATGTGTAGATCCTTGGTTGACATCCAAATCAAGCGAATGCCCACTCTGTAAATTTGACTGCTCAGATCCTAAAACGAAATCAGAGGTGGTTGATTCTGATGGTTTGATTGCCGCTGCAGCTGTACCAGGATTAAAAGGGAAATGCATCCGAACCTATTTACGCATTAAATCAAAAACAAGGCGCCACCAAGTCAACCCACAAACAGAGACAACGTATGGTGATGCTTTCCCGCCGTCACCTGGATTGAGAGCAGCTGTGATGGCAATAGAATCAATGGAAAACCAAGAAGAACCCGGAAACACACCAGCTGAAAACACCACACAAACATTGCCTGAGCCAGCAACAGAAGAGGAAGAAAAAGAAGAAATGGTGCCACAAAATGAGCAACACAAAACCCAAGAGGCTGAAAGTAACGGCAATGCATCAAATAAAGAGAAGGGTGAGCAAATGGAGGATGTACAAAATAATCAGCATCGTGATGCTGATGTTGCATCTCTTTCACTTTGCTCGATTGATTTAGGCGGACTCGACTTTGAGTTTAATAAGTAATTCCTCTTCTTTCTATATACACTAAATTATAATATATAACTTAAAACAATACAAACTATCCAATATATAATAAATTCTAATTATTAAAATATCTTTAATGATATACTCACATATAACTCATTTGGAAGATCATTGAAGATATCATTTTATTGATAGCATAAATAAAAAAAATCTTGGTGAAACCCTTAACTATCCACGGATGTTTATCTCGTATTGTTCGATTGAACGTGGTCTTTATGATATTATATTGACAATGACTCCATTAAATTTACTAATTTGGTATTTTTTCGTATGGTCTATATGGAATAAGGCTAAAGTGTATTTATCTTTATGTACATTTAATATGAAGCATAAAAGAATATTCAAATGCTATTGTTATTTGTTGTCACCAACATGTAATATTTAATGGTTTTTATTTTTTAATTAAAATCTTTGTTCAAATCATGTATATTTAGGTATCTAATACTTGCTAATAATACTAAAAAATGATAGCTTATAGGTACTATGGAACCGAAAGAAGAACAAAACAAAACAAAAAAAAAAAGTACCAATTTGATCATAGAGAATAGTGCAGGATTCGAAAATAAAATTGCTTATGGTTTATTCTCTACATGATGACACGATCATTCGATTTGTAAACTAACCCAAAAGCTCTTTGATGATATTTTTAAGGTTTGAACTAATAATAAATTAGAACAATGAACTGGTATTCCTTTATAATACTACTTGATTGGAAATGAGCTCATATAGAATGAACCATTCACAGTTGTCTATTTACATTATGGTTGTTAAGCATTTTGACATGTACAATAAACTCTATTTTTAACTTTTAAAAGTATATAGAAACAAGTCAGAAACTATTTTATGCATAGATCCTAAAATATGAAATGCGCTAATTTATAAAAGGCAATAGTACGTTATATACTTTATATATTACTTTTTTATATTTATATTATTAGAAATAAAAGAGTAATCAAGTTGAGCTGTTCCACAAAATTAATGAGCCATTTGCCTTCCATAACGGCTCTGTTTTCATTAGAGGAATGGTAACAAAAGTACAACCCCGATTCGGTTTTCTTTAAAAAGTAAAAAACAGTATTTAATAAAAGTTAATTTACAAAATGTATATTTTTGGCTATGATTGACTCGTGAAAGGATACAAATGTTAAATTATTTTAAAACCCAGCACGCTTTTACAATGCTTTTGTTTATGTACTTAATAAGCTATTCTATAATAATTGCCTATGCCCTTCACTCCTTTGTGCAGTGTTCTTTTATAGTAATTTTACAATTATTATCGTATTAATCGTGATTTATTGTTTATTTTTTAATAGTTACATCAATAAATTTAAGTGTCAATTTTTCAAAGAGTGTAACATTACGAAAAAGTGGCTTTTTTTTTTTAAAAAAAACACACACACAAAATAATAACACATCCCCCTTGCTGAAAATACTCCGCTTTTACAACTTTTTTTATTATATTTGTCATGCTGTCATTAGTTAAAACAGGTCGGGTGTTACTACCATGTCAAGTTGCTTATTACTCTACTTTACCAAAACAAGCTTCCGGAAGGTTTACAAGCAATAAACTGATTACACAGCCTATTGAAGGCAAACTTAACATTCAACAAACATTAGTATACATTGGTAAGTCAATGAGAGAAGGAGATTTGTTGCTACGTTGAACCTAATTCCGGCTGTCATAAGGTCCCTTTGCAGAAACAATGAAACGATATAAAATGACAGCCTCTTTCTTTGGATTGTGTGGTATTTTTGCAGTTCCTGCATTATTAAGTACAGGCCAAGCACCCGCCTTGAGTGTAGCGTTAGGTAAGGAGAGGGAGTAGAGAAGGTAATTTTTGTTTGTTGATACGTTTTTTTGGAGGAAAGCGGGTATATCTTCTATTTCACCCGCATTGTTTGTTCATTGGTACACAAATGGTTATACTACAAAGTTAATTGTCTATGATGATGTCAAGACAGTAGAGAAGGACCGTAAACGACCCAAGGAGATGAAGGATAAGTTTATTGGTTTAGAGACCATCTCATTCTGGGGTAACTTTAAAGAGGACAGCATGTGGTTGTCCCAATTGAGATATCGTTCAACACCCAAGGGTATCACTTGGCAGCAAAGAACAGGCGCAAAACGTGTTTATACTTTAGAAAGAGAAATTGTGGAGGCAGATCCTTTCTTAAAGGGCATAGCAGATCGCATCCAAAAGACAAAAGCATGACATCATTGCTCAACTTATATTCATTTTCACTTTTGATTGGACTAATAGTGTTAGTTGAGTTTAAAGAGGAGGTGAACAATTGTTTAATAATGACTTGTAACAATAAAAAGGATGAAAAAACTTTAATTACCAGGCTACTTTTTTCTTTTTGCTATTTTTATCTTTTTCTTCTTTCTTTTTCTTTTTCTATTATATATATATCTATCTATTTATTAATCCTATTTATTATAAATCTTTAATACCTTTCCTTTCAGTACACAATGCAAACAGAACGCAGCCCTTCCACTGTTGCTTCCAATAGTAACAATCGACCTAGACGTCGACCTTCTCATATTAATCTCTCTAATGTTAATAATAATGCCCTTAACACCACGGATTTGTTATCGCCTCGTACGCCACGATCTATTACTAAATCAAGACGTTCGTCCGTAGTCGCCGAACATGTCCAAGAAGTTTTTCAAAGTGAATCCCGTTCTTCCTCAAGAAGAGGAAGTCTTGCCACCGCTCAACCATGGCCTCCGTTATTGTCAGATAGCACCAATTCTTATTTCCAAGACATGATTGCACAGGATGATGGACAGACAAATCCAGACTCGCCTTGTTTAAGGGCACGCATGTCCTCGGAAGACATGCTTGCAAACGTAACAGGTGCCAATGCTTCAGCAAACCGCACCCGCTCTTCATCACTCACCAGCTTGCTTGGATCCGCTCATCTTGTCAATTTACCTAGTTTTGATGTGCATACCTTGTATAAATTAAAAACCACCAAAACTTCAAAGAAGCTCGACCACTTTTTTGGAGAACATGCACCTCATGATATTTGTATAAAAGAGATTAGAAAAGAAGGTCTCAAGGCCATTTTAGAATCAAAGTCACCTCTATGTTATTTCCTTTTTCATTTATTGCAAGAGTATAGCAGTGAAAATTTGGTAAGATACATTTGTATTTTTAACATAAATGTCCAACTAATAAGATTGAATGGGGGGTTTTTTTTCTAGTTTTTCTTTATCGAGTTAGAGCAATATGAGACGTTTACCTATATTTCGCTTGTTCAGCAGCTCGCCACTGCCCAACATATTTATAACACTTACTTGACTAGGAATAGTTATTTTGAGGTTAATTTGGATGATAAAGTGCGTAGAACAGTCACACAAGCACTTGAACAAAAGAATGCCAAAAACTGCTTTGACACTGCCAAACGTGCTGTCTATGCCCTTTTAGAATCAAGTTTTATGCGTTTCCAGAGTACAGAAGTATTTCAAGAAATGGTAACCAATTGTGGTGAGTCATCAATAAAAAAAAAGAATGTCAATCATAGGTGGAGTTTTTTATTTATTTATTAATAACTTTAATTTTTTGATAGGTGAATTGACTACACATTATGATGAAAAGGCTAGAACTGCTGCTGTCAATCGTCTACTCTCATACATTGAACGCGAACACGAATTACTCTACACAAATCCACATACAGACTCTCCTGTCTTTCAAAGCATTGGTCAAACCACAAAGAGAAGACACGAATTAATTAAATCCATGATTCATGAATTCTGTCGGACTTTGGTCGGTGTAGAATTTAATTATTATCGTCCCGATGATAATAATGTTGCACAGTCTGAATCAGACCAATCACCAAAGGGAAATCCAGAGACTTCTCCAGGCACAAAATTCCGCCCTTTCGGAAAAAAGAAATAAGCCTATAGCTTCTTCTTATTTATCATCCTTTAATTTATAAGTAATCATAGATTAATTTTTTTTTTAATGTATTTTTTTATTTTTCACTACATTATATAAGTTTATGCCATGTTTTTTTTTTATTTATTTATCACCAAGAAATAAAATGTTAATTAAGATATAGAATTACAAAGAGAACGTTATCAAAAAAAAAGCCTTAAAAGGAGATAGTTGAAGTTTTCTTTGACACATGTTGATCAATTATGCTGTAACATCACACCTAAATTACTCCTTTTATACAATGTTATTAGTGTCTATTTTTAATTTCAATTTCATGTGTTTCTTTTGTTATTTATATTTTTCTATAAATATATATTTTATCAAACACACTGGATTCTAGAAATGTGGGGATTGTCGTGGTTAACTGGAGTGATGAATTCTCAAAGGTCCTGGATTCCAGTTACAAACACTCAGCAGTACTTTTAGTAAATTTTTACTTTTATATAGCATTTTAGTTTATATAAACATTGATATTAAAAAAAAAGAGAGAAATTAAACTGAAAGTTCTTCTATTATTTCAATTGAATATGCTTATTTTCTGATGTCATGAAAACAGTCGATTCTTTTATTGATTTTCTTTTATTGTTTAATGATTTTGATCCCAGATCGATCGATCGATCGAGTTTTCTTTAATAAACGTTTGTTTAAAAAGCACACTTAATTACCCAACAGTACACGATAGATACAAACCATTCCTATATGGATCAATTAAAACAATCGAAAACGTGTCTATTTTAATGGTGTGTTTTAGAGCTCATTAAAACATTTTAAAGGGAACTGTGAATCTATATAAATGAATTAACAACTACGTTGATAAAGCTTAGCTTAATATTAAAGATGCTATATTGCTATTTTGTATTATAAAATTATTCTATTAATATATGTATATATAATAGAATCTAATTGATATACAAGTTTATGAAGAGTCATTTAAAAAGGAATAGTTCTCAATTGATAATAGCCACTAGAATATTATAGAAATTGTGTCTTTCAGTGTGGGATATTTTACTTTTTTTTTTTCTTTAAAAGAGAAAAGAAACACTTGTATATATCTTTTGATTAGAAACAGTAGCAAAAACGACTATTCGTTTCTCTATTCTCTCTCTCTCTGTCTCTTTTTCACATACGTACAATCAATTGTCGTTTTAGAACCAACATAGAATAGGTACCTATTACAATATTTGTATGATTTTATACTTTATTTTTTCCCTCTGTTTGCAAGGATTTATAATATGCTATATTCTAATTCGAAAATAAATAGGATACTTATTTTTTTTTCACCTATATTTTTATTTTATCTGTTTTATCTATAATCTGAGTAAGGGACATGTTTTTGGATCATATAAAAGACCCCCTTTATAACATATCATATACATATACATATTTATACTCATTTTGGTTTTATATTTTAGACATCTTTCTCTATTTTATTTCTTTTATTATTACAGCTTATTTAAATTTACTGGCCATAATAAATCAATTAGATGGAATATGATTACTTTCAAATACCAATAAAGTCATCTGACGATAAAGAGAGGTATGCAACTTTTAAAAAATAAATAATCCACCCGTTTTTTTTTTTATCAAATTCATTCATTCTGTGAAATATAGTCTTTATTCTGTAGACGAAAGCTTATTTAAAAAAAATAACTTGACTCCCATTCCACATACATCATGGTTAGAATGGAAAAGACCCTCATTTTTAACACATATTTCGACAGCATACACCCATAAACCAAGTGCAATTCTTCTCGAGATATCTGAAGATACTATAAACAGAGGCCGCTTACTCTGTGCCAAAAAGATGAAATTAAGGAACACCACAGGCACTTTACGCTGGAAAGAATATGAAGCGATTCTCTCCCCTACTCAACTAGAACTTCACTCTCTAAGCAACAAGGTAAAAATATCTCCTTGTTTTTATTGGAAAATTTACCCTTTTTATGAAGGGTTATGTTCTTTTTTTTTTTAAAAAAATAAAAAAATAAAAAAAAACGTGTGCTTTAGAAGCATGCTATTTTTAAACGTAAACATACTTTAGCATGGAAAAACACTTCTGAACCGTTTCAACTCTCTCTCATGTCATCGATAGACTTCTCCTGGAAATTAGAATCCAAAACGGTCATATTCTACTTTCAGTCAGAAAATACATCCGTGTCCCAGGAATGGTATCGTGCCTTGTATAAGGCGCTTCCTCTTTGTTCAAAGAAACCATTGCCATTGTACGTCGACCTGTGGATACCCGAATTAGCTAATCAGATATGCATTCCACTCGGGTCACTTGAGACCAATGAAAATGCTGAATTAGTCAAGGTCAGGGAATCCGCCTTAACATTGCTTCATCGTCATGGTTATAAGCCCGATCATTGGAATAGTAGAACAGTGGGTCTTTGCTGGAATAACGGAAGTGAAATTGATTGGGTTCTTGCACCAAACCAACTAGAGATTTCATATCTTATTGAACCCAGATTAATTGAAAAGGTAAGGCCATTATTTTAAAGCAAAAAAAAAAGGGGGGGTAATTAGAGCTAAGATATTATCAAGGACATACACCCATCGTCTCTATTCCAAGTTACTATACACCTGTTTATGACATGAAGAGCAAAAAGACACACATGGTGACGTTGTTTGACCATTATTTACTCGTACAGAACCCGGCCACACGTAGCTGGAGAAACTGTTACAAGTCAACAGAACCAGATCAAGATGACGTACTAAGCTCAGCAAAATACGCGTTTGATCTATCGCGCAATGAAGAAAAAGAAGTATTTCCCTTCTTAAAATACGATCAGTTTTTAAAAACATCAAAGAAGAAAATCAAGGTAAAAAAAAGAGTTTCAGCGCTATTAAATATCATTTCTGCTCTTATGTTTTATTAAGTTTCTACTGTCCAAGGTCATTTTAGAAATCTGGTACTCTATATGTAAAATCAACTGATCGATGTACATTCGAGCAACGCACTTGTTTATTGAGCACAGACGGTATTTTGGGAGTATTTCGATCTAACCACACAAAAGAAATAACTGTGAAACACGACTATTATATTTATAGTGGAGAATGTTGTCGCTCCATCGCTGGTTTGCCCGCTCAGTGGGCTTGCAGGATATTTAAGGACGGTGTTGAGACGTCTTCAGATGCGCCTTACCGGTGTGCCTTTATTGTTCGTCGTCATTCAGATCAAAAAGAGTATATCTTTTTAGCGAGAAACATCAAGGAGAAAGAACAATGGTTGTTGGCACTTGTTAATCATAAACAGTAAACTTTGTCACAAGCTGAAACAACTATATATATTTGCTTGATTGTTTATGATCATTTATTTAAAATGAAAAATATATACGCTAAAATAAATATATTTTTCTAAAATTAAGAAAAAAGAAAAAAAGAGCATACAATTTTATATAAATATTTACAAATCATGGTGAGCTTTGGTGGGCATAGAGATTACAAAAAAAAAAACAGAAAACAAAAAAAGAAAATAAAAAGAAGAAGAATGAAAGGAGAGTTGATATTCTATACAAGGTATTACGAATGGAAAATGGATGTGGCATAATTTGGAGCATAAGAAAGAGTCAGTTGAGAGGATTTTAAATCTACGTTGGTCTGGCGACGCTTGGTTGTTGTTGGTATACGGTATCTATGTGTCACATTTGACGGAACACCATTCCGAACCGAGAATTTTGATTGTTTCATGTGAGTTGACTTTAAATGCTTTCGAAGTGATCTTGAGTGAAAGTAAGCCTTTTCACATCCAGGTACAGAGCACAAATAGGGACGGATGTCAGAATGTGTCTTAATATGTGTACTTAATGAGTCAGGGCGAGAAAATGCCTTATTACAGCCTGGTTATTATAACAAAGAGAGAAGGGTTATTTTCCCATTGTCTTTATTATTATTCTTATTGTGTATATATTACCTGTTATTGTGCAAACAAAAGGACGCTCGCCTGTGTGGGTTCGCATATGATTATGCATTTTATGTCTTTTCATGAAGGGTTTTTTGTTACGCAAACAGTTTTTCCACTCACAAAAGTAGGTAGCCTATATGTATATGCAAAGTATTTATATATTTTTGATTTCCTGAAGTTACAATTGTTAAAAACCTTACCTTTCCACTACCGATATGACTATCGCAAATATGAGTCATTAGCCTATCCAATGTCGGAGCTTTTGCGTCACATGTGTCCCACTGACAAGAATGCATATTGGTCTGATCATTATCTTCATCCTTATTTGTTTGAACTGAAGGAACTACATTTGATGGATAAAAACTATTCATGTTATCTATGATTTTTTTTTTAAAAAAAATAGAAAGAATTATTAGATCATAAGAAATAAAAACAGGTTTTTATTATACATATATACCCTTTACTGGCCTAGATTTCTTTTCCATTTCAAGTTGAAGCACACGTTCAATCAGCTGTTCTCGTGACAAGTTAGCTAAAGGTGCCTCTTGGAGAGTTTCAGAGCGAGTAGTAAGAATAGGTTGATTTTGAGCGTCCAGAATCGTGTGACGCATCATCATTCCTGTAGATCCAAGGGAAGAGGCATCAGCCTGAAAATCTTCAGGATATATTTTTTCTAGCAACATCATCTGATCTTGACGCTATGATATAACAAATGTCAGTGCGCTATTCGAAGGTTATTTTTTTATTTGCTTGCTTTTTTTCCCAAAAAAAAAACATAAATATAAATAAAGTAAATGATAAGCATACCGAAAGTGACGAAAAGGCTTGGAACTGATTATCTGAAAAAGTGCTTTCCAATAAATCAGAATCTACCTTACAAGTGGGAAGGTAAATGGATGGATAGCAGCTCTGATCAGTTCCATCGCACACATTTAGATCTTTAAACATGTTGTGTTCGTCTGGTGAATGAAGAAGAGACGTGTAGCCAAATGGTGGATAGCTGCCAGTTAGTTCAGACAATTTGGTATCAGGAGTATGGATATCAAGAGATGAGCAATCAGAATCACTATTAGGAATGGTGATAGATGGAGTATAAGATTCATCAAGTGCTTGTGTCCAATCAATACTAGAAAGCTGATCCTGCAGCGGGGAAACTATCACAGACTCTTAATACATCTGAATTTTAAAAATGTGTAAATTTTATCATTTTACCTTGCTCTATGCATGAAAGAGGAGAAGGATAGACAGTGTTTGCGTAGTGTTGGGTATGGTGAATAGAGAAAAAGGAGGTTTGAACTTTTAATTCAGGCGAATGAGTATTGGTAGTATAAGGCATCGTAGTTATATGTGTTAATGACGAGGGACTTGGTTGTTGTTGGGGGGGGTTTTTTTTTGCAAGTAAAATGCTATAAAAATAAATAGGAAGGGAATGGTTATATATAACAAATAGTGCTCCAGTCAACTAAAGATACAGAAGAAAAAGAAAAAGAAATAATGAGAGGTTGTTTATATTTAAATTTAAATAAAAAAAAATCTCAAGTTTTATTTTTATGAAAAAATTAAGTTCAAATTTGAAAAGTAAATAAAAAGCAAAAGCTATAATTAATTCCTTGCATTTTTATTCAACTTTCTTTCTTTTTTTAGAGAAAAAAAAAATCACTATGAATGTCAAAAGACCCACAATTACCTTCGATTATTACTAAAAACAATACTAGATTGAAGCGATTAAGGGAGAAACAAGTCAAATTAACAAACATGTGCCATTTTGTAAAGTAAATTTTTATCAAATTCGTGTCACCTAAACAAAAAATCTGAAGCAGAATGAGGCGATTCTCCTGTTCGTTTTCAGTGATACGCCTATGTTATAACATGTCTTTTTTTTTTTTAAAAAAAAAAAAAAATGAATAATGATATCATGCTCCATTTCACATGTGCCCTGATCACCCAATCTTTTCCTGTCTTTTCACATGAAGTTATAATAAAGACCAATGGTCGTGGTCCATAATCCATATTAATTATCTTACTTTCCTAATGTTTAATAATAGTAAATAATGGAGGGTGGTGATATATACGTTTTTTTCTTTTCTTTACTAGAATTTGTTACTTCTCAACAGCAGTACCCTGCAAAATAATGCGATGAAAAAAAAAAAAAAAAAAAAAACATTACATTAATCTCTTGTAGAAGAAGAAGAAAGGCGACACGTGGGGCTGGGATACGATTATCTTAATTTTAATACTTAATAAAACAGCTTTTTGTAGTGTGATTATATTTCATTCTTGCAAATATCACCATATTTTTACTTTTTCATTCGCTCAGTTGTTGATTTTTCTTTAAAAAAGAGAATACAAGAAATATGAGCTAATTGAACAAAGATTTGTTTTAAAAAAGGAAAAGAGCCGAGATAGTTTGATAGGTTATATTATACGTTCATTCATTTAGAGTAGAACAATAGAAAATAGCGTGTTTCTTAAAATCATCCGGTACGGCAATTCGAGTTGAAAAAAGAAAAAGAAATCAATTGCAATGTCAATTAACTTCCATCATATGATGAGACTCTCTGTCTACTTGTATATCCATCTTTACTCTATAAATACACCAAATGATACTTGCATTAAAAAAAAAAAAACGTGGTTCAAAGTCCTACATAAGGTCCCCCTTTTTTTTAATGCTGATCTTACACTAATCCTATCTGTTTTCTACCAATAATAATCAGAGTCTTAACTCATTGCTCAGCATTAAAAAAAAAGGAAATATCTGTGTGGACCAAAAAGAACATGTAAAAAAAATCACGCTTTTCAACCCGAGAAAAATCATCCAATTTGCTTTTCGAATAATAGCAAAGTGTTATTAGTAAGCCATATTCACTTGCTTGTATTCTATAGTGAGTCACTGTAATAAAACCAAGTAAGCATCCACATGATAATGAGTCTGCTATTTTGTAAAAAAAAAAAAAACCAGAACTACCCTCTTCTATTAACTTTGATCACCTTCTAAGGAATAACTTCTTTCATTTAAGAATTACATCAGTGAGACAATAATAATAATGAAGGAAGCTGTTCTAGTTTTTGTAAAAAATTATTATCGCTAACTCAAGTTGTTCATAAATCAAACTTACATATAAAAACAAACGTGCTTTTTTGTCACTTGCTAATTTAGGGAATCGTCAAGTTTTATTTCTCATTCAGTTTTTGTTTTCTAGATGATGAAAGCCAGTTTTTTAGATAATAAAAGACAAAAAGAAAATAAAGCATTTGAAATGCTTTTATATATATGCAAAAATAAATAATTCATAGGTAACGTATGATTTAAGCTTTGGAGGACCCAACTCAAGGTACCTCACCATCATCTGTGCCACATCAAAAGTGACATTTTATCAAAACCTTGTTGATCTACATACATTTGAACTATGCTCCGAGAAACGCAATATATATTTTTAAGAAACCTTTTTTTAATCTTTTTATTTTTTGATACAAACAATAGGATCAACAAGACCTATCTATTTCATTGAAGTTTTTGCGTTTCGAATACTTAATATATTTAAATTAAAAAACAAGAATTAACAAAACTAAAACCAACTTAAAGAGCAGAAGCACCGGTAATAATATCAACTATTAATAATAAAAAAGATGGAAGGTTAATATCTATATTCTCTTTCCCAAAAAATAATAAAATAAAGAACTTACTCAATTCGTTGGTAATAACGGCTTGACGACCACGGTTATAAGTCATGGTCAACTTGCTGATCATCTCACCAGCGTTCTTGGTGGCGTTCTCCATAGCAGCACGCTTAGCACAGACCTCAGCGGCATGACCTTCAACCATGGCCCAGTAGAGACCGTTGGCGAAAGAGAATTCTTGGAGGTTAGCAAGGACATCATCCTCGATTTCATAAACAGAGAAGTTAGGGGAGGCCTTGAAGGCAGCCTCAGAGAAAGAGGTGATGACATCAGCTTCATAAGAGATGACAGAGTTGAACTTGTTGTAAACAATCTTGGCGTTGTCGTATTCAAGACCAGACTCAGCGATCACATCGGCAACAGAACAGGCTTCTTCGAAGCTGGGGACACTCTTACCAATTTGGTTGAAGGAGATGGCAATGTTCTTACGGACAGCACGGCTCAATTGAGCTTTGGGCTTATCACCAATGATGACGAGGTCGGACTCGGGGGCAGCGAGGACTTCTCTACGGGTGGCCTTAGAGACACTGGAGTGGACACCACCGCAAAGACCACCATCAGAAGAGGCGGCAACGAAGAGGGACTTGGCATCATCAGCAGATTTGGTTTCAGCGCTGGTGAAAAGGGCTAAAATAGACAAGAGAAAATATGTCAATCGTTTTGTTTTTCATCTTTGCTCTCCCCCCTTCCCCTTGATTTGAATTTCAGTTCGATAATCCCACCCCCACACTTTTTTTTTGTTTAAATATGATACTTTACACTGAGAGGCAGCACCAAAAACACGAGCAGCTTCCATACTACGTTGGGCCTTGGTGACCTTGGTGGAGGCAATCATCTTCATGGACTTGGTGATCTTCTCAATGTTCTGAACAGACTTCAAACGTTGCTGAACTAAATGACAAAACAAAAACAGAACATATTAGCAAGTTGGTCTAGCCTGTTATTTAAAGTAGACATACACACAGTACACATACAAGTGTAGTGTAGTGTGTGTATGTGTGTATGTCTATGTGAGTTAATGTGGTTCGTAAGGTGATGTTTTACCTTCTTTCAAGGTGGCCATGTTACGGGCCTGAACAGCCTTGCTATAAATTGAACACGATGAGTATAAGCAAGAAGAGTTGTGTATGATATATAGTTTACCTGACGGGAGCAGCGGTGGGACGGGCGATGCGAGAAACGGTGGATAACATTTCTAATATATATTCCTCGAGTCACGAACAGATAGGGGGTGAATATATAAAAAAAGAGCAATGCTACTTTATTTTTTGAAAGCTTATAGAGGATTCTGAGGACTGGCCCCACCCCCGAACAAAATTTGTTACGTCACATAAAAAAATGGCTGCGATTGAATTTTTTTTTTTTTTGTAAAAAGGAGACTGCGAAAAAGAATTGGAAAATCTGATAATGAAGTTGGCTCAATTATCCTTGCTCTTGTTATTATAACAATAACCGATAGGGTCTATGAAAAGTACAAAGATGCTGGCTATTTCTGATGATGAGCTATTATTGTGGGAGTGAATTTGTGAATGTGTGTTTGAGTTCCTGAATAGTGCATAGCTTGCGTTTTACTAACACTTCCATATCCTTATATTAAAAGGTGTCATTGTGCCAGTTGGGTTACAATATAAAAGGGATGCTACAATATATAGAGAAATTGAGCCAGACATTCAGCTTTTCCCCCTGGTCGCTGATTTGGCAAGCCTCGTACTACGCTCACCGTAGGTGCAAGTGTTTGCCAACAGGGGAGCGTTTGAGCCATAAGCGAAGGTCAAAAACTCCCTCCCCCCTGGAGTACAGCGTAGATAGCATTTTTTTTACCATAGCAGGAGGTTCAAATTGGCAAACACTTGTATAGTTTAAAACGATTGTAATGATTTCTAGATATTGAAAGAAACGTATAGGCGATTCGGCTAAACTTAAAACCCACTTGAGTTTACTCCCTTTTATAGAATTACAATGCTTGCCATGTACCAAGCGCCTATATCGATAGAAACCTTCACTATGAAGGTATAGAATTAGAACTGTCATAAATCTTACCAAAAACCAAAGTCTTAAGTCAATATTTTTTTAAAATTCTGTATTTAGTTCCTTTTATTAGTTCAAATACCATATTTTTGAAAAGTAAGATTCTTTAACATCGAAACTGATTTTGTATGTTTTCAATATTATTTATGTGTACACTTGATACACAAATAATAGATACAAAATTAACTTTTGAATAATATTTATTTGGTTTACTGAATGTTTTAAGAGTGGGGAAACTTTCCTTCTAATATCGCGAGCAGTAAATATAAATAGCAGAGTTACTTTGTCTCATTCACAACCAAAAAAATAGACAACATTTACGATACAAACTAAGACTCAAATAGCAGGTACAAAAGAAGTTTGAGAAAATTTGCTTTTTCATTTGCTTAAAAACCTGGAATTAGACATTTACATATATAATCGTTTTATATAAAGTGTATCAAGATAAAGGTTTTATTTCGACTGAACCTAAAATAAAGTCGGATGAGACAACTCAAAATAGAATTTGTATTCAATACAAGATACGCAGTTACATTAAGATCGATATCTCCAAACACCTTGTGAGCACATGTGTGTTACAAGTTTGTAATTGTGGTTTTGGTAGTTAATTAAGTGTTCAGAATTTAGGATGATTAAAACTGGACACATTACATCATTTGGCAACTTGAATATAAAAAAAAAAAAAAAAAAATCTGATAGTTATCAATACTTCCAAAGACGTACTCAACTCCCCTCTAATTCTTGTAAATAGAGTCTTACAAACGGTAAGTATATTGTGGAATTAACAACGAATCAGTGTTGAAACCTCTTCTCAAATTTTACTTGGTGACAAATAAAACACTGAAATTAATAATCACAGAGTCTTGGGGATAAAATAGCGAGTAAATAAAGCAAAGTATTCTATAACAATGATTTCTATCATTTAATTTTTATTTTAATTTAATCATATAATATACTATAAGATTATTGAATATTGAATATTGGGGATAAAATATAAAAGAGTGTATAAGAATATAATGGTTATCTAATGTAACCTTTAATTATTAACTAAAGAGGAGAAAGGAATGGTAGAGATTATCAAGTAACTTTTTTTCTTAAAAAAAGAATATTATTATCAAGTAAAGAGATCATTTAAGCCTGGGCCATTTTGGGAGCGTGGTTCAATCCAATGTACTCTAAAGGGAGCTTCAGTTCATTCTGAGCCTTTTGTCGAGCTACATTAGTGTAGTGGTTCAATTGGGATTGAACGTTTTCGAGAATTGGCAAGACCTGAGATTGAAGGGCTTGGGCGACATTTTTGGCCTTTTCAAGAGGGTTGATATCATCACGTGAATACTGTTCACGAACCAACTCGATTTGTTTGTTGGCAAGCTCGACAAGTGATAACGCACGAGTCTTTAACCATTCAGGCGTTTCAGACTTGGTCTGGACCTTAATGTAGTCCATTAATTGGTGAACTTGAGTCGATACTTGCTGAGTTAAATTCTGAAGTCGGTCCGAGGTAGTAGCCTGAAGGGCTGCGATACGTTCGGTTACTGCTGGAGGTAAATGTCCGTGAGCTGCTTGAGCATAAAGTGAAATAGATTGAGCCAAGTTTTCCTGTAAAGCTTGGATGTTTGTAGTGGTTCTCTGAACAAGAGCAGATGTTTCAGCAAGTCTAGCAATGTCATCACGAGAGCGAGGAATCTGAGAAGTAGAAATTTTGACTTGTTCTGATACACGCTTGCTCAAACGAGTGGTAGCATCATTTAACAAATAATAGGCACGAACAGCCTGGTTAACTTCAGCTGCGCTACGCTCGGTTGATTCGGACTGATTAGGAAGATAACGATCAATAGCAGCCTCGAAATTATCAACGACGCTTCCTAAACGTTTGTTTGCATTCTTTGCAGCTTGAGTAGCAGGTGTCTTGAAATTTTCATCAATCTTTACTTTTACACCATCAACAATTTGGTATGAAGGTGTGGTTACAGCTCGCACAATATCAGAAGTAGGCTGGTTCACAACAGGAAACTTGTTTTGGATTAAATCCAAGGAACGACATCCAAGAGCATCAGCCTTCTCCATATGGGGCTGAATATAACTCTCGTAGTATGTTTGAACATATTTTGGTTGACTACTGGTGTATTCGCTAACTTTTGAAAAGGTTGAATTAGCGGTCAAAAGTGCAAATCTACCAAGGCTAGTCTTATTTGCAATCGCTTGGACGGTCGAAACACTGTCTTGAACGATAGGGAATGAAGAGACACGTGAAACGAATTTGCTTGGAACATCCTTTTTTTCAACATGATCGGCTGCCGACTTCTTTTCAGTTGAGGTGTTTGAAGCGGGCACTTCCTCGACTAAAATTTGTTCCTGAATGGTTTCTAATTCTGGTTGGTGTTGATGATCCTCCATAATGTTTAATAATACAAATAAAAATATAAATAAATGAAACTTGAAAGATGAGGAAAAAAAAAAAGAGAAAGAAAAGTAAAAGGGGTAAAATAGTGAGGTAATTATATATGTTTCAAAAACCAAAAAAAAAAAAAAAATCGAAAGAAGTCGCTTAAATTAGATCAAGTGTGATACACTCTAGACTTCTGAACGTGGTTACTTCGACCATAAAAATTACTCCGCGATGATTGTTTATCTATTTCGTAAAATAATTATGACGTTTTAGTTGTTTTATAATATAGTCCTTGAGATTGATTGTTTCATTAAATATAGCCTTGTTAAATTATTCAATAGTTGAAAAAAAAAATGACGAAGCTATTTAATACTGCTGCTAAAGAAAATCAATGAATTAGGAGACCATTACTTACATCTCCATCATTCCATTATTGGACAGTTTGACTTTGAATAGTATTATTCAGATTTTTCATGTGATAAAAATGCTTGATGATTATATATAGCAATATCCCAAGGCTTGTTTTTAATGCTGCTGATATTCAAAAGCTTTACTAGATGGATGGGGGCTTTTCCAGAAAAAAAATCAACGAAAAATCTAGCCATCATAAAACAAATCTTTTATTTTTGAATTTTGAAGAACCTTCTCCGTGAGTTTTCTCCAAATCAGGCCGATATAAACGAGTTTAAAAAGGATAAGCTTTACCTTTAGCCTGAAATAGCTCAAGTTGCTTATTCTACTGGCTATCTTGATTTTCATATGAAAATGTAAAGTGTCACAAAAATATCAAAAGGGCACGGACGACGACGGTCACGTGTAGAACGAACAGCTATAGGCAGCAGTGGTGGTATTAGGCAATTCGCTAAGAAAATCTATTGGTAGACAACATATATCATTTATGTAAGTCAGGTTATCTTATGAAGATCAAGCGATTTCAATAATTTCTTAGTTAAAATAATGTGAACTATAGGTTTTAACTTAATAAGTTACAACAATTGATAGGTTTATGTTTAACTATGAGCGACTTATTTACATATATTTTTCAAAATGTGATATTTAATAAAAAAAAAAAAGACAAGATTCAATCGGAATAAACTCCAAAAGGTAAAGCTTCTCCCTCAGCATGTTTCATTATTAAAAGAAGAGTAACTAACTTCTGTATCTTGTGATTTTCTTAAATAAATTATAATAGGTTATGATCCGATAGTATTGGGATGCTTTACTAAAGTCTCGGCATTTGGCCATAAACAGTGAGCTACTGAATAAGAGCTTAAATATAAACCGCTGCGTTGGCTCTATTTTATTTAGATCAGCGCTCACCATTGATTTATCGTTACCGCCAGCTAATCGATTTAATATATACTTTATCAAAATTTTATCTATGGTGATGCATTGTTATACAGACTTCTAAATTTAGAATACATAAAACCGCCGAAGAAAAGACATGATGAACCTGTCAAACCTAGAAGTAAGGTTTGTGGCTAATCGTACGTAACACGAGCATCAAACCTTATGTTATATTTTTATCTTGAATTATTTTATTTTAACTCTGGTGAATTTGTAAAAGCTCTTTTTTTTTCTTAATGCATAAAGAGTTTAAGTATGTCTACATGGGCTGATGTTGAAGTTATATATATTCTCGCTTGGCTTTTTAATAACAATAATAACAATGACTGAAAATATATAGTGTAAAGAACTCTGTTCGTATTTTGTTTTTTTTTCTCTTATTATTCACAAACCCCTTCATTGCTCCATAATACATATATATTTCATCGCTAAATATTAATTTTTTTGTGATAAAAGCATGGCTAGTACTGGATATGCAGTTCAAAATACCATGTGATTATTATTATATCATTGCTGTTGCTGTTAAAATTTTATCATGTGAAAACCAGTAAAAAGGAATAGCTTTTTTTCTGTGCTTTCCCCAAAATAATGTTGATAAAGGTTTAGCTTATTTTTATGAACATCATTTAATAAAAACCACTTTATAATACTACTATTATAGCAATGATAGTAATACTCTTAATGGAATGTTTTTTCTCCTTTTCTTTCTTTTAAGATCCATTTAACGCGCAAAATAGAAGGCATGCAATATGTAACACCCTTCTTACTTTTCTATAAAAGATGTTCCCGAGATTTTCCATACATGCTAGGAGTTAATCTAGTTTTATACTCTGATACTGAACATAAGATAATAGACAAATGATATTCCAAAAAAAAAAGCACTATTAGTTTATGTTGTTGATAAATACTTTATTATTTTTGATGAAAAAACAAATGAAATGAAATCAAATATATTCTATTACTGAAATATGATAAAAAAAAAAAAACTACTTCTATCAGTAAATAGATTAAGTGAGAATGATATAAAATGATTATATAATGAAATATGAAATAAAATGTTATTTTCCATGTTAAGAGTAGTTTTGGAAAGCTAAGATAATGTCATATGCTTCAACGGGCCTAAAAAGAAATGAATGAGCAAGTGTTTCCTTATTGATTTCTTAAATTAAAACTTACTCTGAAAGCTTCTTCCAAGCAGCACTTGTTTGTTGGTTTTTCTCGGCTAATTCTTTACGATCGGCAAGCTTTGTCTTACGTTTCTTGGTAGGAACCATCTTAGCAGTCATTTCAAAACTCCAAGAGCGGAAAATATAAACCTTGACCACATCAAGAAGCATAAAATAGACGAGGGAAATACCAAGAACTGAAAAACCCCAGGCATAACCACATGGTGCTACACCTTCATGCTCTCCAAAAATGCCGTAGACTGAGAAGAATAAGGCAACTATTTGAGTACCGATGATACAGACTGTGAAGATCCAATTAGGAATGTTTTTGAACCAATGACCAGGAACTCGAGTAGAGAATATAACAAAATGAGGAGCTAAAAAAGAATTATTGTTATAAGAATGTTATATAGAAAAAAAAAATACAGTATTCTATTTACCTGATGAAATATGTAGATACATAATTGAGTGCAATTCATTATCAGAAACATGGAATACATCTCTGGCAATATAGAAATGGGCAAAAGAAAGGAGTGCAAGTAGAGCAGCCAAAACGAAGGATAGTGTAAGTAGCTGGCCAATTCTCCATTTATCTGGCCTTTCTGATATTTCAGTGTTATCTACTGATATAACCAATGTAGCAGCATCATTCTAATAAAAAAAAAGTTATGAGTTAATAACAAAAACAATTATACTAATATAATGCTTTTTTAAATGTATATATAGCTTACCAAGACACAAATCATAATCAACAATACAGCAGGCATAGTCCAATCTTCAACCAAGGTGATGATAAACATGAAAAGCAGAAAGTGAATGGTAGATGTAATTCTGTACAAAGCGTAGGAACGAAGACGCTGGAAAATGGCACGAGATGTAATAATACCATCAGTGATAGTTGAAAGACCGGGAGCAAGTAACACAATATCAGCGGCAGATCTAGCAGCATCGGTACAACCTTCAACTGCAATACCAACATCAGCTTTCTTAAGAGCAGGCGCATCGTTAACACCATCACCAGTCATACCAACGAGAAGTCCCTTATTCTGAAGCAATTCAACTACACGGTATTTGTGTTCAGGAATAACTTGAGCAAAACCATCAGCGCGGACACAGTGTTCAGTAACTTCTTCTTCAGACTTGCAAGGATCAACAAGGTGATTAGCATCTAGAATAACACGACCCATACCCAGACGAGCAGCAACCTCTTTAGCAATAATCATTTGGTCACCAGTAATCATTTTCACATCCACGCCAAGAGCATTACACTCTGCAATTGTAGAAAGAGAGTCAGGGCGAGGGGGGTCAAGGAGAGAGATCATTCCAACCAATTCAAATTTATCGGTACTACCACTAACAGTCTTTGCAACACCAAGAGCGCGGAGACCACGACGAGCAAGGGAGTTCACAGCGCGTACAGCTTCATCATCACCACCTACGAGACGAGTAATTACTTGAGGTGCACCTTTAGCTACACTGAAACTCTGATTTGTTGCGAGATCCAAAATAGTTGCTTGAGTCATTTTGGTAACAGGGTTGAAAGGCTGGAATTTGGTAACCTTGTATCCAGGGATTTCACGAGCATTTTTACGGTTCTTAAGAATGTCTAACTGTGATTCAGCAGCGCGACGGACAGCAGATTCGATTGGATCATTAGCACCAGGCTCAGCAGCCAAGAAGGAATAAAGAAGAATGTCATCTTCGGTATATTCATTAGTAAGCCATGGTTTGTCAAAAGTAAGTTCATTCAAAGTAAGGGTACCAGTTTTGTCAGAGCAGAGAACAGAGACAGAAGCCAATTCTTCAACAGCAGTAAGACGTTTTACAATCACCTGTTTAGCAGCAAGCTGCTTGGCACCAACAGCCATTGTAACGGACATAACAGTAGGGAGACCAACAGGGATTGCAGCAACGGTAAGCACTAAACAATTTTCAAGAACAGTTTTCCAATTTCCTTGTTCAGTACCACGGAAGCGAACCATTTGATATACAAAGACAATAACGACAAGAATAACAGTTGACCAAATAAGAACATTTCCAATTTTTCCGATAATTTTCTGGAAGTGACCTTGGTCAGCAGTGATAGCAATCAAGTTTGCAGCACGACCAATAAAAGTATCAGCACCTGTTTTAGTTACCATGCCTAGTTGTTGACCTTGCTTGATGATGCTGGATGAATACACTGTGCTACCCTTATTTTTAGCGACTAGCAGAGATTCACCTGTTAAGCCAGATTGATCAATCATCAGATCAGTGTCATTATCTTCACCGTTCACACCAAGACCTAAGAGGCGAGCATCAGCGGGGACAATATCACCAATACGAAGAACGATAACATCACCAGGCACTAATTCTTTAACATCAACTTCTTTCAAGTCACCATCGCGCCAGCAGCGTGTTTTTAAAGCCAAGGTTTGACGAAGAGCATCCAAGGCAGACTCTGCTTTTGCTTCTTCTATATAGCCAATAACAGCGTTGATTATCAAAAGAGCCAGAATAATACCAAAATCGATCCAATCACCTACGACAGCAGCAATGATACAGGCAATTTCTATAAGATAACTGATCGGTCCAGTGAAGTAAGAAAAGAACTTTAAGAAAGGGTTTGTCTTTTTCTCAGGAAGTTCGTTCTCTCCAAATTGCGCTCTTCTCTCCTCTACTTCAGCACTGGTAAGACCTTGACTGGGATCTGTATGCAGAAGAAGTTCTAGTTCTGGGGAGATTTCATCTTCATGCTCAACGTGCTGGTGCTCTTCAAACTCCACCGCATCTTTTTTTTCGTCATGCTCGTGGACAGACATTTTGTTGATTTCTAATTTGGTTATTTGTATTTGTTTGTTGTAATTTGATTATTTTTTACACAATACCATACAAATAATAAACTTTTCGTATGATATGTGAATAAAAAAATAGTTATGTACTTTTAAGAATATAAATAATAGAAAACAAAAACTATTTTTTAAAAGATATATTTATATTTATATATATATATTTAAACACAAAGTAGAATTAAAAGCAGAAAAGAGAAAAAAGGAAAGAAAAAAATGCCTTGGTGAATAAATATTATTTATCTGTTTAATTAGGTCGGCCCATTATTATATTTTGATACAATGCCTATTTTGTAGATGGAAGATAAAAAAGGAAGATCTCTGTTGTCGTTTATTTAAGGGATGTTATGTTATGTCAGCGTATTTTTTTTTTATCCCTCCTGCTCTAAATGCTCTGCATCAAAAGTTTTATTATTATTATTACACGAACGTAAAAAAAAAAAAAAAATAAGTTAAAATATTTTAACTGCATGCACCCTTTAATGTAGCATGTTTGTAATTCTTTTATTCCCATTACAATAACATAACACCACATAGAATACGGAACAAACTCTTAAATGACTGTACTTCATTACTTTGATTATCTAGAAAAGTAGGAAAATGTCAATTTGTCAGCATAGTGTTGAATAGATAAAGTTGCTTAAATATTTATGCAAAGAGCACACTCTTATCCAAAAAGTAAACAGAATGAAGAGAGAGCAATTTGATTGTATATACATATATTCTTTTTATATATATTAAAGTTATTGAAGTTAAAGTTAACAACTTTGTCCATACATAAGTGTTATGTAAAGGGAATTTAATTGGTCTAAGATTTTGTTAATGTATCCCCCTATTTTTTACTTTTCTTTTTCCATTTTCAATGCCACACTATTGCCCAAAAGAACATACATTTTGACAAATTAAGGTAATCCAAAGTAACAATGTAAAAAAAGATTCTCTTATAGTAGAGTAATAGAAGAGCATGAATAAATCAAATTGCTTTAGCAATAAAAAGTTTTATCTGAAAAATGATGAAACTTTCAATGTAAACTGGCTCTATAACGCCCCCTTTTCTTCCTGCCTTTCCATCACCCTTTGACTACTTCTCCTCTTTTCTTAAATATATAAATGTGTGCGTGTGTGTAGAAATATATATATGCTACTTGTATTCACATTAGAAACCTTGCTTGTAATTTAGAACTATAAGCTTAGCCTCTGCCAGTTACTTCACTTTTTTTTAACTATTAAGAAAACCTGTTCCATTGTATTTCATTTTGCTGCGCTATATGCATTAGACAACGCGGATCATTTTATTTTAGATTTATTTAACTCATTTGATAATGGAAATTTGTGTTTTCTCCCTTTCCCCTAATCATCCTCAGCTAATGATATCTTGCTTACCACTTGTTAATTTAACACGTATTACATTCCAGGTATTATAAAATTTATCATGCCTGTCAATAAAATGAAGGTAAAAAGATCTACAAGTCTAACTTTGTTTTGATTTGTTTGTGTAGAAACAGGGGCTTGTAAACAATAAATCATGTCGTAGATCGAACATGAGACCTTCCAGTATTGATGCAGTGGATAAAATCAGATGGATGTTTATTTATTTTTTAAAAAAGAGAACAGCCATTAAGAAGTCTATTTATTTGTTTATTTTATTTTCTTTTTCCTTAAAAAAAAAACGGAAGTTATGAGGGATACAGTATTCCACAGGGTTGATCGTTCAGCTTTTTAAAATCGATGTTAAAATACCTAATGCATTACAAACGGGTTACATGCACATTAAGTAAGGAATAGTGATACTAGTCCCTTTCAATAAATAATTCGCATAATAAAAGATAAATATAAAACAGAAGGTACACGTATCCATCAGTCAGAGTTTCTGAAAAATACAATTTCAGAAGCTAGCGCAAAACTTTTTTGCTAAGGCAGTTTCTTTTATAACCTATACTTACTTAAAACTTTGACACTCCAGAAACAAGCATTGACAAACACCTAGATGAGCTTTTCTATAAATAGCTTAGAAGATAAAGCAGCTAAACTCCAGATTTATAAAGTTAAGCAGTCCATGAAATTGGTTTTTTCGATATAAATGATTAATTTTACAATATATTTGAAGGAACACCGAAAATTTGCCAATCTACATAATAATTTAAGTATAGGTGAAGCTGGAGAAAGTAATATTATGATACTGAAGCTTCATCAAGCTCCAAGTACTTATATATATTAGTACAATACTTGGTAATAAATTCTCAGAGTTTTTTCAGACAAACAAAAATATTCTAGATAAAAAAAAAAAAAAAAAACTAAACTATGATAAAGTAAACATTCAATATGTATGATATTATAATTTCGCATGAAACTTCTAGTAGTATTAAAGTAGTAATGAATATAAATATAAATATTTTATTGGTTTTACTGAAAAATTAAATTTCTAAGGAATACATGTACATTATTATATGCTATTATTAATGCTAATTTGAATGAGATAGATAATCATCGTCAATTCTCGAATGGTTATGATGGGGCGCTGGATCAGCCCAGTTGTTGTCGTGAGTACTCTGTTGAATCCAATTTTGATTGCCTTCTGGATCAGTATTTTCATCAGTAAGTCTCATCCGTTCTTCAATATGGAACTTGTTGTTAGTTGGTACAGTAGTGTCACTTGATTGAATATCTCTGGTAATTACAGGTATTATACCTAATGGAGACTCCATAGTTGATCTAGAGACTCCATTATTGAAACCAAGATGAGATCTGTAGTCAGAATAAGTAAGTGGTTCAGTACCGCTATCTCCAGACATATTGCTATAACGTCTTCTTCCAATATCGCTGTAGTATTCGGTTTCCTTAAAAATATCCAAGCCAGGGTTATGTTCAGCAAATTTTGGAACTGGAAGGTTGTTTTCTTTTGCAATATTTATACGACGCTCCATCTCGTATTCACTCCATTTTTTCATTGAGATAACGCTACTATCAAATTCACCACCTTCACCTCCATGACCTTTATCCTTTGTTACTCCTTCAACTTTACGAGTGTCTCCCCATGAAAAATCATCAAAATGCCAGTAGGCGTATGTTGGGAGTACAAAATTCCAGATAGGTAAACTGATCAAATAAATCACCATCCAGCCAACATAAACCATTTTTCGACTTGTCATCGCGATTAACAATGCAGGGAGACCAAAAATAAGGGCAAGTAGAATAAGTGGCATTTCGGCTGGTTTACCCATAAGAGCAATAATGATAACATATAACGTAAAAGTAATGGCAGCAGGTAACGAAAGAGTACCCACTAATTCCATAAAAACAACAAATTGCATAGAGAAGCAAAAAGTACCACACAAGTCGTTTACAAGTAATAACTCAAATAAGTTATGAATTGTAGAGTTAATCCACCGGCGGCGTTGTGAAAGTAACACTTTGAATGTGTCTGGGACAATTGTTTTGCATCTAAAAATAAAATTTTAATATGTGATCCTTACAAAAAAAAAAAAAAAAAAAAAAAAAAGAATAAATAGCTTACACTGCCTGTGGAATAAACATCATCTTTCTGTTAGGGAATGTACGTAACATAAGAGTCGTCAAATAACGATCCTCACCAAGAAGCAGTAAATTTTTTCTATGGAGTGTATCAACAACATTCTCAGAATAGTGCTCTACAATATCGGGATTCGCCAAAATAGGCACCCAGTATCCGTTTGGACCTTTGGGTGCTTTGATACGGTACATACAGAAGCAACCAGGTAAACATGTAACGCCACCAAAGATTGATTCGAAAGCTTTAGACTGATGATGTGAAATATAATATTCAAATACTAGAAAAGCAACCCCGCCCCCAATTGGTTAATATAAGATAAACTATGTATTTTATAGATATGGTTTACCTTGGATCATGCTGACCCAGCTGTCCTTTTTGTTTGCAATTTTTGTTTCACCACATAAACCTGAAATTTCTGGATCCTTTACTGCCGCAGAAATAAGTCTTGAAAGAGCATCAGGGTAAAGTTTTGTATCTGCATCAACCATGAGACAGATTTCAAAATTATCAGCTGGAACACCAGTGATTCTCCAAATAGCATTGAAAAACTCATACTCCATTTTTGTCATACGCTCGTCGAACATTACTTTTTGTAAGAACTGCATCAAAATAATTTGAGAATCACGTTTACCACGGTTACCAGGCTTTGGTGCATCTTGTTCTACGGGAGCTCCACATTTCACAATTGTAATCATAGGAACTCTTGATTGTTGTTCGACAGGAACTGTCTCGTCATCAAACTTATAGAATCCTGCATAAACCTTTGCACAGTTATTACGCTTGGCACCATCACCGATAGCTACATAAGGTTGGGCCTGAACTTCATCTGCGGGAACAATAAGATCACGCATCATACCAACACAAATGTCAGGCGTCGACATGGATTCACCACTACCAGTAATCAAACCATCACAAACTACCAATAGTAGTGTATGACTTTTTGGATAATCACTAACACAGATTGAATCAAGTGTAGTACGAATACCTTCCTCGCCTTCAGAATAGCAAGTAACAAGACAAATAGTATGGGCAAGAGGATAATTAAATGGCATATAATCTACTGGAGGTTGTGGTACAGCATACGGAGATAGCGGGAAAGGGCAAGATGATGTAGTGTCATTAGCTCCAGTAAAATTGATAGAATCAGCACTATTAGCATCCCAATAAAGTGATGAAGTAGGAGGAGTAGTAGAGTCATTCATATTTGATAAGGAGGGTGTTGAATCGCGATACATTGGGGAATATCCCAAAGACGATGGGCGTGAATTCTTCATGCTTGGTCGACTTCCTTGTTGAATAAGTTGCTGATTTTTCCAAACGGGTACAGAAGCTTTCTCATAATCAAATCGGCCTGCCCCATGTTCCATTGGTGTAAATCTTGAAGATCTAGGGAAAAAACTACGATGCTTTGATTGAATAGGAGGTCTGCCAACATTTCCGACAGGGCCATTGGTAGTAATATCATTAGCCCAGTTTTCTATTTGTTTATCGCGTTCCATTCTTGCAGCGTAAGATTTCTCTTCTTTGAAATTTCCTAGTTTCCAAGACAAGAACCAGCCAAAGATAACAGCCAGAATAAACTTGGCGCCGATGACACCTAGGATAACCACAAGAGAGGCATACAAGACGATTTCAGAGAACATACAACCAACAGAGATTGTATCAATCTGACCAACTCTGATAGTTTTCACCAAGCATTCTGCTTCTTCTTGCCATTTCAGACCTTCACCACGATAAGATTTGATAATATATGTCATATCCTTTCCACCAAAGGAATCATAGTCATTCGTTATTTGATCAATTAAACCATTGGGAGGGATTTTGAAATAATCTCTGGGTAATGAATCTAATAGGCGAAGATTCAGAATGTTACTATAAATATACCAAAAAGAAAAAAGAAAAAAACAAAGAGCATAAGTATGTATACATGGAAGTCATCATCATAGTTAAGTTTTTGATTACAAAGCATACCCATTATATAACATAAGGTGGCTAGTCGAATTCACATCCTCATAATTGTAGTACACTCTTGCTCGCTTCTGAAATTTCCCATCCTTCATAGGAACGCCTTGTGAACTAAATTTCTGCAGCTCAGCCGTAGCAGCACTTGAGGTATGACATGATGTTCTATTGGTGTATTGACTGACATCTGGTGCAATAGTCGAATTCGGATTAAACAGCTGACATGGGAAATAATTTAGCTGATCTCCTTGAAGAGGAATAAATACATTGTTACACTCCGAATAGTGTTCAGGGAAGAGAAAAGAGGCATCCATTCCTGCACCATTAATAGGCGGATACAACACGTTGGTAGATTCATTTGTAACACCTTTAATGGGTGGATGGCCCTGCCAATCAGTCAACATATATGCCCAACCTTTGATGACAAGAAATCCGAGACCAACTTCATTACCATGAACGGTTGTGGCGGGTAAAGGACAAGTAGCTTCAGTGAAGCCGAAAGTCAAGAAACCAACAAATGTCATAATAACACTGATTACGCCCACAAGACCGATCTTCTCTCTCCATGCTGTCTGAGGCTGTCCGCGTGGTATGCCTAAAGATAGAAAGTAGAAAACAGTCAATGATAAAATTAAAAAATGCTAAAAAAAAAAAAAAGAAACTCAATTTAATTTTACCTGCCCATTTTAAAGCAAAAGGAGGTATACAACAAGTGATTAAATAGCAATATGTCATCCAAAGACTGGGAAGCTTCGATGTCCACTTAGTTTTGTGTTCTTCAGGTGTATATTCAAAATTCACCTCAGATCCAGCCTCTTTTTCTTCACGACCCAGCAAACTTTTTCCTCGACGCAAGTAGGCTTCACGAGTAGTAGCCCTTCGACTCACACCGCGCTTGGGTAGATTACCGGTTGTGCTTGGCTGAACTGTTCCAGGATTATTACTGGCTGCTTGGCGATAATGGTATTGTCTATGGTTTTCGTTAATGCGCTCACGCTCAGGCCGTACGAGTGATTTTGCGCGCTTGACGGTGGTATTACGTGTGATAAATGCTTGGGCATCTGATGACATATATACTTCTTGATCTGATCCTTGACTAGAGCCAGATAATTCTCGGTTCAAGTCAGGTCTGTAAGGACTGAGTTTATCAGGATTCATTGCAACTACTGTATTTGCTTTTATATTTTATCACTGATCTGATATCGATAAATGGTGTAATTACGTTTGAACAATAAGATCTCTATATGTGTACTAATAAGAAACTAGAGGAAGTTCTAGTTCGTTGTAATGGGATATATATTATTATTTATGCTTATTTTTATAAAAAGAAAAAAAAAAGATGTAGAAAAAACGAGAAATGAAAAAGAAATATATCACATTTCTTAATGACAAGCACTATAAATATATCATCGGTGATTCGATTAATGTAAAACTTTGAGCCAAAAAAAAAACTGTGTAGTTCAGCAGAAATTTATTGTTGCAAATTACTAATCCAAACGTATATGTATACCTGTAACATGCAGTCGTTATACTCAAGAAATATACATTAAGTTCTTAGCATTTTACTTGTCTCCTAACTAACTTCCAGTTTACATTATAGATATTTGATACATTATACTCAACATTAACTTGTCAACAAAAATAAAACCCAAATAGAAACTCAGTGACCTGTAGCACCAACATTGTCTTTTTTCTTTTCCTTATTTTTATTAGCTGCTTCTAAAGTAGGAGTAATAAACCGATCACTTTAATTTTACTTCTCCTTCTTGAAATTATTACAGTTTTTAGTGCGATCAATATGTCCATTGGAGCCTTCCCTCAAATAGATATACTTTTTATTTAATATAATATGTTATGGATGATACATCTTAAAAATTAATAAATGAGATCCATATAAAGTCAGGAATTAAACAATATTACTTTCTCGTGATCATTATTTTGAATAAAACAGGTCTTATATATCGTTTTTTTTAAGAAATAAAAATGAATATAGGCTATGAGTAATTAATTTATTCGTGTTTTTCTATAAAATTAAATAGATTGCTGTAATAGTCTATTAGATATTAAGTATCAAATGTCACTTGTAGTTATATCTGACTACGAAGCTTTTAATTATAATGGTGATGACTGTGTACATTCTATACTGTTATTGTTTTGCTATATTTGACAGATTTTATCATCCATCAAAATGATATATATATGTCCACTTTTGTCACTACCGCCCTTTTGTTGGTCTGTGTATAATGTTTCAGGACGTAGAACTCAGTTCAGAAATTAGCACCCAAAATAAATGTAGTTGAGTACAACCATATGGCAAACAGCATTGAATACTTTAACTATCTAATTTTTTATTTTTACATGATTATACGCTTTGTATTCTATAATGCACCTCTCGATACTGAATGAATGCGTTATTATCAAAGTACTCGGTTTAAACGAAAATAAAGAACATCAACCCTTTTGGGTCTATCAAGTTCTTTCCATCCTGAACAAAGTATATAAAACCGGTATCCCCAAAAAATACAACAAAAAAGACGTTGAAGCTTCTGACCACCCAATTATATTATGGCTCCTTCCTGAAGCACTTTGATTATCAGGAAAAATCCAATTCAGTTGCTTATAGCATGGAATTACGTTTTTTGTTTGACATTTAATTCACCCAAACGAATTAGCTNTAATCATGTTGTTAAATTAATCAAAGCACTATTAATTTTTAAAATTGAACAATTAACAAAATAGTTATTAAAAATGAGACACATAATAGAAATGATTTAAAAATAAGTTTGATCAAATGGTCGATTATTTTCATTTTTAGATTTAAGATTGAACTTTCTAAAAAAGAACAAAAAAAAGTAAACTGAAACCTTCTTGAAGCTTTGTATAAAAAAAAAGATTGGACCAACACAACTGCTTTATCAATAAAAAAAGAAAAGGATAAGTAAATAGACAAAGCAATTGTATGTATCTCATAATCGTGTATTGAACAATGTATTAAAATATGTCTGCTTTACTACTCGATCTCGTAGCCACTTTTTCAAATCCATTTAAAATTACATTACTGAATACTTTGCACGAATTTAAATTGTCTTTTTTTAGACATGAACAAATAGTATAAACCGAGCAATATCAGCTAAAAATAAATAACGCTAATAAGCAAGTATATATATTTAAAGTGGATTGAACTTTAATCTAATAATAATACTTAGCAGGTTTTTTGACTATATATATATATCTTCAAAATGAGAGAAACGAAAAATTGTATTCGAAGACAAATTACAAATATGAAGCATAAACATAGCCCTTTTTATTTTTAGCATGATAGTAGACTTTATCTTTATTTGTTTTCTTACAAGTTAATGGTATAATCTCATTGTTCCAATAAATATATATATAAAACTGAGTCACCTATTCTAAATGCTGCTGACCGATTTCAGACCTGTGCTATCAAATCTATCGAAGATTGTGATGTAAAAGAAGTAAGCCCAGAAGACTTTCTTGATGGTCTTTGCTGGATATCATTCATAGTGATGGCTAAACCGTCAATAATGTTCTGTGCCTCTAGTAATGGATGAATCCGAGTTTCGTGACAATTCACATGAACTTGAATTGTAGTATCAGTATATTTTAATAGATCTAAAACAAGAAAAAAAAAATAGATACATAAGTAACCTGGATGACCCTTTTTTCTTTCGAGTGACTCCGTTATACCTTTTATCAAAAGTCCGTAGCGTGGAACTCTCTGAAATGGTGCAATCAAATAATCAGCCAAGTCAAGACGATTATTCGCCTTTTGTAATTTAAGCTGATTTTCGATTTTGGTAATATACGCGCCCGCTCTTGCCTTTCGAATGGACTTCATGTTTACCTTGTAATGAGTGGCATATTTAAGAAATGCTACCATCTTACTTTCAAGCAGTTTAAATATATGTCCGAGAGCCATGCCTGGAGTGCACTCTTGATAAATAACCCCGTCCATGTATTTTTTTAAATATGCCAATAAATTTTCAGAGACGTTGATCATTTCCGGTAGAGCATAAAATAGAACCTGAACATCGCTTGCTTTTACAAGTGAGTCTTTCCCTTGGACTGCTTTTTGCATGGTTTTCATATAATTCTGTATTATTTTTTACGTTAGTAAAAATGAAATTTGACAGAAAAAAATTAGCTCTAGTCACTTACATTATATGTGAATATTAGTAATTGATGAAAAGATTTCTCTGTAGAATATAGCTCTCCGATAATAAACTTTGCCATGGCTTTTACTTTATCCGTGTTCTATAGAGAGAGATGTTGAGTTTTTATTTTTATTTTTATGGATATCAATGAAGTGACTTACATGAAATTTTGTGCTATTATTACTTGTCCTTACAGATTTTTCTATCAATTTTTCAACTGTAGTTTGCCACAAAACAATGGCCTTTGATTCCTTTTTGTATGACTCACTCCTCCCAAACATACTCCTTGAGGATGCATTACTGCTTATAGATAAGGTCGATTTGGTGCTACTTGATCGGTTTATATGAGGTGTGTCGCTGGTTTTATGCATGTTTCTATTTTCACAATCCACCGAGGAAACTAAAGACAAGTTTTCGTGTCTCTCGTCCGTATATGGTGACCATTCTGGCTTAGTTTCTGGTTTCTTATCCATACTTTTGCTTTTTGGACGTGTTTTAGGGCGATCAGACGAAACATCAAGCCAGTCTCCCTCTTTTGTATCTTTTGACAGCATGGGTCCACAGTAGCTCTTTCGTCTACATAAATGGTCTTCTGTTTGAGGAGACGAAGTAATCTCTATTTCCAATGACGGAAAATCAGCTGGTACTTCATAGGCTTTACAATTCACACCGAGATTTCCATGATGAGATTCCATATTCAAGTTGATAGTAGAGGCGGGAGCGGATATACTCCTTTCTTCATTTGTATCATTCCTTGAATCCGATTCTTGAAACATGTTATCATCATGCCGTTGCATTGGTGAAAGGGGAGACATTCTTTTAGAGTGTTTTCGATAGACTTTAAGCGTTTCTACGTGTGAATCTGAATGACGCGATACATCTGAAAGATCCACGAGTCGACTGGCCGGTCGCCGAAAGAGATGATGTTTGCTAGGTGATTTTTCCCTAGAGTTTCTTTCAATATCTTCAACATGAACGTAACATTCTTTTATTGATGAGTCTTTTAATTGATGCATAGTGGCTAGACTGATATTCGATGATGCCCGTTTTAAATCCATTGACATTGTACTGTTCTTTTTAAGAAAGAAATCGTTTTCTGCATATGGTGACTTTAACAAGTCTTGTTGAAGGGGTAAATGATCGTCATGCTTTGATAAAGAAAATTTGCTAAAAAAGGTTGAAGCTGTTTTTTTGATGGATTTTTTTTTGTTTTTCTGATGGTTAGTTGAAACAATATGGCTAGACTCATTCAGCATGATATAAATAAGAGAACTATAGATTTATATATATATATATATATATATATTAGTTTGTGTCTATGTATATATGAACATAAAGCGCCTATACCTTTTTGAATGAAATAATAGTATCAATGATAGAAAGAAAGAAATAACTTAAAAATAAATGCTACGTATAACTTTTGGGAAGGCTTCAAAAAATTGGTCGTCAGATAATGTCGCGATTTATAAATCCAACAAAAAGAGTCATCGATCGTGTTTGCTGCACTCATTTAAATACCGAACCAGGGCTTTATTCGATCCAAACACATTCATTTGATAACATGAAGCGAGATACTGTATTTAAAGGCAATAAGATGATATATTGCCCTTGCTGTTTTTTATTTTTTTTTTAAAAAAAAAAAGTTTATTTGATATCCACACAAAGTTAAATAAAAGAGTAATAGCATTTTCTGTTGACGTGTCATATTTCAATCTTAGTGATAGTTGATAATCAACCCAATATTCTATAGAACCTTGAAAAGGCTATGATTACGAAATAAATTAAAATTAAAACACAATGTGTTGTCTCTTATTTGAGATAAAGGAATATAAAAAAAATACATTTATTGAATAACAACGATGCATCATAAAAGATGGAGTAAAAAATGAGAAACAACTAGGTTTTCTACACTTTATATTAAGCGTTTCTAACAATGTAAAACTTTTGATCAAACCTTATAATTAGAACACAAAAAAAAAAACAAGTAATAGAAATATTGGCTCTATTGTCATTATAATCAAATATCATAAATCTAGATACAATGTATTCTCAACATTGCACACTTATCCCACCAGAACGCACTGTAAAAGACCATAAAAGAAGAAAACAATGAGAGGTTTGTGGATCAAAATACTTTATTTTAGACAACAATATGAAACCGATCAAAGTTAGTAACAAGGCAGTAGCGAATAGGGTGGCTATTACTAAACACCCTTGGTAATCACAAATCATTATTACTTTTAACGTACAGAATGAAGTTACGAAAGTAAGGTTCGTTTCAAAAGGAGAGAATGAAATGCTTCATTCTGTGGCTTATTCCCCTTGATACCTATACGTAGCACCCCCTTTTTTTGTGGGAATTATTAAATGGGACATTGGTTATTAGCAGCGATGAATATATATATATTTCAATCATTAGAATACATTACATTCGCCTAGATAATTGAATAAAACACAATATTTGTATGAGGAGGGGCAAAAATAAATAAAATTGACTTTCTGTATTTTTTTCTGCCTTTATATATTTATTTACTTATTCAGCAATTATGTCGATAGTGGAAGCTGTACCAGAACGACTTATTGTCCTATTTGTTGTTCTACTAATTACATTCTTACAACTCACAGTTAATTTCGTCATCATTGGACCTGCTCTTGGAGGTTTCACTTCGATCGAGAGTTTAAAAGTGCTATCACCCTTAAATATATTGCTCATCTCTATTTATGTTAATTACTATCTCTCATGTACAACTGATCCAGGTCATGTACCGGATGATTGGGTAACTTTTTTTGTTGTTGTTGTTGCTTTTCACTTTACAACGGGAGTGTTGTTTTATTTATTTATTTTTACCTTATTACAGGAGCCACCGAAAGCAATACTAGAAGCCGAAGAACTGACCTCCATGGGCATGGCTGGTGCACGTTATTGTAAAAAGTGTGATTGTTATAAACCACCGAGATCGCACCACTGTAGATATTGTGGAAAGTGTATCTTGAAAATGGACCATCACTGTCCTTGGATCAATAACTGTGTTGGCTTTGGTAATTATGCTTATTTTCTTCGATTTATTTACTCTGCTACTTTGTGCTGCGCCTATGGGTGTTATTTGATGCTATGGCGTGCTCAACGTATTATTGATTCTAGAAAAATCAATTGGGTAAGAAAGAGAATTGTGTGTATGCAGTTTTCTCATTTTTTTATAGTTTGGACCCAAACCAAGCACAGGAGAATATTTATTGGTTGGCATTGATTTGATTGCTTGTTTTATGGTTACTTTCCTTGTTGGTATTTTATCATTGTATCATAGCTATTGTTTGATAAAGGGTCAGTCTACCATTGAGAATTCAGAAAGAGTGAAAACAAGGCAATTAATCACCCGAAAAAAGATTGATCCAGTAAGAATAATGCCAATCAATAAATACATCATTATTAATCTCAAAAAATAAGGTCGAGTTTCCCTTTGATATTGGCATTTATAGAAATTTATGCTCGGTATTCGGCAATAATCCACTTTTATGGTTTTTACCCTTACCCAGTCATGGCACTGGCCTAAGCTTTGTCATGAAATCAAAAACAGGTTAGTTTTTTTTTTTTTAAAAAAAAATTAAATTATTCCATATTTATACAATTCTAATGCTAGTGCAGATCCAAGAATACCCTTCTATTGGCCTCCTCGTGACTTGAAAGTAACAGAGCCTCTTACTGATGGTCCAAGCAATGGTCCAAGACTAGTAAGAAGAGACTCTGAGGGTTATTTAGTAAAAGAGCTTACGATGGAGGACAGACTGAGGATGCTTAATAACGGTGAAGAAGACATGAGCTATGAAGATGAAGGTTTTGACCAGGGTTTTGATCTAGAATACGAAGAAGAGTACGAAGAAGAGTACAGAGAAGAATACTACGACGATGATGATGAATATCAATACCAATATCAGGAAGAATATGCTCTTCAGCCAACTGAATATATTCAAGATGAGTAAGAGAGCGCGGTCTCTTAAATAAGATTGGCATATTATTTTATATCTGAGATTGATTGGAAGGGACCCATGTGTGTCAAACAAATAAAATACTTGAATTATTTTTTTTGAGTTTTTATTTTATACAGCAGAGAAAAATGATATAAAACTAGAATAGAAAAAAGAAATATAAAAAAATCTAAGATTATGATACAGGGGAGAAAGAACTTTTTGGTAAAGAGGTATGATATTAAAAAGGAGGAACTGTCTCTCTTTCTCTTTTTTGTTTTACTTCTCTCCCTCCATTTTAATTATCAGTAAAAGTAGATACCAACAATGACCAAGCACCACCCACACCGGCACAAACACCAGCAGAGATGGCAGCAACGCGAGGACCAGCAGTACTCTTAAAGATGGCACCTGCAATAGCACCACCAGCTATACTGTTGAACACATCATGTTCACCTCTTGCGCTGTCAATAACAGCAGTTGCACCATTGTACACCATTGCAATAACACCAAGAGAGTTGCCAACACCAGGACCCCGGCGTGTGATGGAGTTCAATGTGGTATTGAGACGCACCTTCATATTGGGAGATCCAACACTCTTCTTGAGTCCTTCTGCCATACCAAAGGCACCACCCAAGGTCAATCCTGCCAAATAAGTTGTACCCGTACCATAACACAAATCATCAGACCATCCTCTTGAAGGTGCAAGAGAACCTCCACCCATACCACCTTGACCCTCTCCTGCTCCTTCTACCTGCAAGAAGTCGAGTCCACCTTGTAATGCAGCAGGTTGGAGTCTGCTGGCATCGTATGTGATACTTGACATGAAATCGGGGATCTTTTCAAAACTATTGTCACCAAAGTTCTCTTCGGGTGCCATACCACCAGAAGGAGAATAGATGTTTTCCTCTTCAAAGGTAGAGGAGGAGTTATTGTCGTTACTTGATCCACCAAAGATACCCATCTTTTCTATGTAATTTGTGTGTGTGTTTTAGTGTTTAGGAGAGAGAGAGAAAAAAGTAAAGAAAGAAACAAGTAAAAAAAACAAGAGAAAATATTTTAAAAGGCACCCCTCCTCTCAATGGAAAAAAAAAGAAACAATGCTTGGCCAATCATATAACTGCTATTATTTTAATAACCGATTATAAATATTTGTGAGCCAAAAGCCAAAAATACGTCACGTTCCCTTTTCATATCACCTTTCAGCCTATACATATACCGTTTTCAGCATGTCTAGCAACAGAGGTGTGGGATCTACAGCATTAAGACGCTTAATGACTGAATACAGAGGTATTATAATAGTGTTCTAACTTACATTGTCTTGATGCTAAGTCATCTTTTCTATTTTAAGAGTTAACTCTTAATGCACCTGAAGGAATTACTGCAGGTAATATATATAAAAAATAGAGTTCAATATATCGACACCTACTATGGTTTAATATCTTTTTTTTTGCTGAAAATTTTAGGACCTATTGACGAAAATAACTTTTTTGAATGGGAGGCACTCATTGCGTAAGTGTTGCCAAATGAATACTTATAATTTTGCTGCTATTAAAAACATTTTCTTAATAATAAAGCGGACCCGAAGGCACCCCCTTTGAAGGTGGTCTCTTTCCTGCCACTTTAACCTTCCCTAAAGATTACCCTCTCAGTCCTCCTTCCATGAAGTTCACCTGTGATTTCTTTCATCCCAATGTCTATGCTAATGGCACTGTATGCATCTCCATTCTCCATCCACCTGGAGATGATCCTAACATGTATGAAAGTAGCTCAGAACGCTGGAGTCCAGTTCAGAGTGTAGAAAAGATTCTTTTAAGTGTTGTGAGCATGTTGGCAGGTGAGATATATATATATATATATATATATATAATTGAATAGCACATTTTGATCATTAATACAAATATGTATAAAATAATAACCATAGAACCTAATGATGAAAGTGGTGCCAACATTGATGCATGTGTAAGCTTTTTACTGCTATAATTGTATATATATATATAAATTAATCCGTTTTATTATTATTATTATTATTATTAGAAAATATGGAGAACAGATCGAGAAAGGTATAATGAAATTGTAGCAGAAAACACTCGAAAGACGCTTGGACTATAATACAATACATAATATAAATAAATAATGAAAATGATATGAGTCTCTCTCTATATATGTTTAATCCATTTATTTTATAATATGGGCTTTGCTTCAACAACAAGATGATGGTTATCACTCTCCTTATTTTCAATGCCATGCAGTGTTTGCTTATTTTCAGGGATTTGGTATACGTTGGTTAGCAAATCATAATGAGTTGGGTTGGCGTGGCGATAAGTGAGCATGGTGGTATTGAATTGACGGGCAGACACTGCCGCACAATGCATCCAATTCAACCCATTGATCACTGGTGCATCATTGGATGCCTTATGTGAGAGATTGTTACGACCACCCACAGGCACAGGCAGCCATGTCTTTTCTGATATGTCTTTAATGGTCTCTTCCTCTGATTGCTCTTCAGGGCCTTCTTCCTCTTCGGTAAAATAGTAATCATCTCTGCCTTTACGTCCCTTTCTAATGATGCGATGTCCGAATTGTTTAAAGACAGAGCGAGCTGTTACTACTGATATTTCACGGGTGCGGAAGGTCGATCTTAAAAGATTTTCATCAACAAGATGGCTTTTCTCTACGTTATTGATGTGTACTTTATGTAGTTTTGGATTCTTTTTTAGAAATACAAAACTATCACGAAAGCCTAGTAGCGCTGCGGGGTCCTTTGAGAACATATAAAGCGTATCGTCCCTTGAGGGTAACTGAAAAGTGGGCACACGATACTCACGTCCTGATATATATGTATAGCATCATAAATGAGTTTTTTTTTTTTAGTCTGGTTTTTATGTTTATGTTTGTTTTCTTATTTTGTTTTATTTTGTTTCTTTTTTTTTTGCTTTCCATTGTGTGTGTGAATTCTTTACCTCCTTTTAGTTTTCCAAAAGTATCCACTTTAGTCTCACCCGACTCGTCATGATCGCTCTCCTCATCAGGTGAAGGCACAGGAATAACTGGTTTTTTATCTTCCTTGTTGGGTCTACCTCTCTTTCTACTAGGACTATCTAAAACAGGGTCCTCATTGTCGCTCAGATTCAATGCTTCATCTCCAGAGGAAAGATCACTATCTTCATCTACATAATTTAAATCATCTTTTGAATCTAATCCTCTACTTCTGCTTCTGGACCTCTTTCTCTTTGATGGGTCTTTTCTATGTGAATAACCTGCTTTAGAAAGTATTAATGAACGAACAAGTCAACTTGGCTATATATTAGAGTCTTTAGTGCAAGATGAGTAACACACCTGAAGGCATCTCTATTTTTCTTTTGTATCAATGGATTGCCTTCTGGGGAGAGTGTAGAATGAATCTGGATATTTTTGAAAGTGATTTCACGTGATTTGAAGTGCTACGTCATGATTTAAACAAGCCAATTAAAAAATTTTCACGACAGGAACAAAAGGCCAACTGAATTGTGAGGTAGTAGAGTTCTCTCCCGTTTATTTCAACCAGATAGTGAGGAAGGTAGGGTGAACTCATATACAAATTAAAAAGATTCGTGTTGAATACTCATTTATATATAATGCGTGTAGGTTCTTTTTCACCACTACTAGAAACAGTTTTTATTGAAAAAAAATCGAGTTATCTGATCTAACAATGCAAATCTTTGTCCAATCTCTCCAAGGCAACACTTTGGTCCTTGATGTCAACGCCAACTCCTCTGTTGCTGCTGTCAAGTCCATGATCCATGAACGTGAAGGTAAATATAAAAAGAAAAATATAATGGCTAAAAGGTCTTAATAATTATAAAAAAAATAGGTCTCGCTGCTGACTCTCAGCTCTTGTCCTTTGCCGGTAAGCCCCTCGTTGGAGGTGAACTCGCCGCCTATGGTATCTGTGATAACAACACCTTGACCTTGAACGCCGAACTTCTCGGTGGTGGTAAGAAGAGAAAGAAGAAGACCTACACCACCCCCAAGAAGATCAAGCACAAGCGCACCAAGGTCAAGATGGCTATCCTCAAGTTCTACAAGGTCGATGAATCTGGTAAGATCACCCGTCTCCGTCGTGAGTGCCCTAGCGCCACTTGTGGTGCCGGTGTCTTCATGGCCAAGCACAAGGATCGCCAGTACTGTGGCAAGTGCCACTTGACCTATGTTTTCCAAAAGGATGAAACTGCCTAAATGGAAATGTTGAAGGGCTTATCTCTTTTGTTAATAAACTTTTCTCATATATATCTTTATATTGAGAATTTTTATTAGTTTAAATAATTGCTATTTTTATGTGTGTGTGTGTGTGTGTGTTTATTACAAAAGAAAAAATAGATCTATTCACAATGACGATAAAACATCTTAATCGTCTTCAGAAGCGGGTTCACTAGAAGGTAAACTTGACACTTGTTGTGTTCTCAACAAGGCCTCATGAAGTTCTTTTTGTTCCTCTAATTCCTTCATGTTGATGACCTGTTGTTCCTTCTTCTTTCTACGTTCATCGTCACGTAAGACACCCATTCTCAAGTTCTATAAATAACAAGTTAAGCACAAGAGGAAAGAGTTGGTTTATATATCTATCTATTTTACCTCTTTTTCAGCGTTTTGAGAATAGTGCACACCATAAATAGACGCACAGCAAAATAGAATAGAAGTTCCCAAGGTTACCTTTGCAGCTGTTGACATATTTTAAGAATGTGTACGTTTTTTTTAAAACTGGGGCCAGTTTTTTTTTTTGTTTTTGTTTGTGTGTATATATTTTTATTTACAATTTTTTTAACCAATCATTTTCAAGTATCAGAAATAGACAAATTGTTTTGATTGGAGCAAGTCTATAAAAAGTTACTTTGTGTGTCGAAAAAGAACGTGTACAAAAATATATATTCCTAAAAATAACTTTTGCTATTTTTTGACATCCAGACAATCATATATAAAAGGCTCTTTTTTAATAATAAACATTTGTACCTGTTTTTTTTTTTATTATCTCTCTCTTCTTTAATTAACAAACATGGCCAGTACTCAGGGACTCGTTCATTTTAATCAAGCAGCCTATCCAATTACAGCAGATCGTTTATCACAACTCAAGAATTGGGCTATGGTTTGGATGTACTCTACTCCAAAGCAGCAAGATAATAAGGAGCCTGAAGTCATTGTTGAGAAACCAATATTACTGGATAAGACATTTCTTTATCATGCAACCTTTCAAAAGCTTCGACCTAGAAATAAATACAATCTGTTGCCCTTGGGTGGCATTATCCAAATACGCAAATGTTTGGATACCTTGGAGGAAGAGATTTACCATGAGGCAAGTCAAACACCGTCTTATGTGCCACCATCAAAGAGACTGCCGCCATTGAATCCAGATAAGCTTGCTCGAAAGAGAACGGTGTATCGATATAAGAGACGTTCATTTGCTTCATCAACGTTGGTTTATATTTGCTCAGGTTCGACTGTGCGTATTCAACCAATCCAGACGATACAGAATGATGATGATGATGTTCCACTTGGTAAACTGGTGTTTCCAACCTCTCGCTTTCAGTGTTAGAAAAGAAAAACTGTACATATAATTAAGAAAAAAGACATTTTACAGCACTCATAACATACACTCAACATTCATTATATATATATACACTTGTTTTTTATTTTATTTTTTACAAAAAAGAAAAGAAAACGTAATTCTGTACAGATCATACAACTAAATTTAATAATAATAAAAAGACTATCTTAGAACTAAAGTCATTATTCTTTGTATCATGTGTCATAATCTGACTCAATTGTTTTTTGGTGGATGTATAACAAGAATATTATATATATACAAAAAAAAACAAAGAGCCTTTTCTAAATGATCCGACATTAGCTTGAATTTTTTTTTTTTCAAGAAAAAAAGGGATCCATTGTAAACACAGGTACATCGTGCTCCAAAAGGAACATTTCCACAAGGTTTGATTTTACCGATACGTTTCCACTATTAGCCGCCGTTTGATACCATTTAACAGCTTTTGTAAAATTAGTAGATACACCAAAACCCTCATTATATATACATCCAAGTCTGTTTTGAGCAACGGCATTGTTTTTACCATCTGCTTTTGAAGTTCATTCTTTGGCAAACTTGCAATCTATGAATAGACCTATACCGTTAAGATAGAGTCGATTCAAGTTTCCTTATGCAGTAGTATGACCTTATTTTGCTGATTTTTTATACCATTTTGCTGCTTCAGTGGGATTTGGCGTGACACCAAATCTATTCTGACCTTCAGCACTGTTTTGAGCTACACTTTTTTATGTCCAATCCAACGCCACTTTGTAATTTTCGTAACTCCTCGTTCATACAAATAACAGTAGGAAAGAATACTTTGAACAACTGCATTTTCTTGAACTGCGGATTTTCGATACCATTTTTCTGGCTCTGTAGCATTCTCAGTTACATCAAACACGTTATCGTATGTATATCTAATTCGGTTTTGTGCAGTTGAATAATTTTGATTAGCCACCTTATACACCACTTCAATACCAAGCTATAGCTTTAAGCTACACCTTGACCGTTCAATTATAAAGAGCAAAGGTTGTCTTGAGCATATATTTTCCCTAATTTAGCAGACTTTTAATCACATAATGCTGCCTCTGAATAGCTTGTAGTAATGTCTCGCTGTTGCTGCAGAGATTTTCAATTCGTTTGACCCAACTCATAATATGAGCATTAGAAATAATAATTCGATTTATTTGGGCACCGTTCTTATCGGATAGTTAATTATAATTTATGTGAGAGGCACCCTCAATATTCGCGAATTCTACATAAGTGAATATGTATTATAAACTCATATTATCTACTAAATGCTTCATATTCGTATTAAAAATGTCTTATCCTGAGAACCATGAATCAATAAGCTAAATATGATCATTATCTAGACTTATTACCAAATTTATCCAATAATCTATATATTATAGATAAAGATGGCTTGTGAATTAAAACACGAACATGCCCCAATTCTATTATCAGTTCATCTTTCTAATGACTATTATCTGATAATATTGCAATATAGTCAAACATGATGTTTATATATCAAGTAGTTCTGACTTCTCACATAAGGTGGTTAAGCTTATGAAAGACTTGATTCTAAAATTATTCTCTATTTGTCATATTGTTTTATTCACCTCTTACTAACGCAAGATAATGAAAATATGGTAGATAATATCGAACAGTCATCTGTATTATGTGATCTTTTGGATCAAATAATGTATGTATACACAATAATATCTGTCGTATTCAAGGTTATAAGGCATATAAATTACATAAGAAGATGGATCAATATAAAAGAATAATACATTATTTAAATCCATTGGGTATAAATAATGAACAAACTATTGAAATACAATATTGTTCAACTCTTATTTAAATAAACAAACAAGCCTGCGAAATCACGTTCACCATCTTACATCTTTAGAATCTATAATAGTATCCATCGAAACGAACAGCCAACAATCTCTGTACATAACTATAAAGTCTATTTTATATGTTTATAAATGATGAATTGAATTTAAAAAGAAACAGATTTGAACTATATTAAATATGATGAATCCATCATCTACAATAATTCAAGTTACATATATGATTGTCTCTCTCTCTTTTTTTAATTTAATTTTAAACAAGTAATAAAAATAGAAAAATAATTTTAAAGCGTTTCATAAAAAACCCAAGGTGTGGCTGAAATAAACAAAAAAAGTCAAGCTTATTGTTTTCGCTTCATTTGTAAAAGACCCAGCCATTGTATTTCATTATTTTTGTTTACGTAAAAAGCGTATTTAAATAAAAGCGTATTTAAATAAAAGTGTATTTAAATAAAAGGTACTTTTTTTTTGTTTTTTTTAGCACAAAAATGTCGATCTATACAAAGCTGGTATATTATGTTATTTCATTATATATATTCAATTATATGGATTTATTACAAAAAATGAAATAATCAAAACTAAAAAAAAAAAATATCTTTTTTCGTAGAAAATTCAAGTTATAAAACACAAATCAGCAAAAAACTATCTAATACTATCAATCATTCAGTTGTTGGTTGCACTCTCTTTACTAATACCAACCATCATTAATGTTGAAAAGATGTTTGAGGCAGGCTACGGTATTGAAATGAGTGATCCACTCAAGCTTTCAAAACTTCGATATGAATCAGCCATCTATATTGTATTTGAAGTATGGAGACTTTGGCTTGTATTGGATGGTGTAAGAGAATAAGAATTTTTATTATTATTAAACCCACACATACACACACACATTTTCTAATTGTCATGTTTTTAAACACTTGACAGATTATTCAAATGAATTCACTTACAATATATGCTACAGCTGCTCTGGCAGTCTTATCTGTCGGGCTAAGCCTCGTGGTTTGTACAGAAAGAGATGAATTATATATACATGTAACCTTGTTAATTGAATTGTTTTAGACACTTAATGAATATTCTAGATTGAACAACGGAATAACAGATAGCGAGAAACTAATATTTATAAACATAGTTCTCCAAATTGCATTTAGTGGTGTATTATTTATATTTGCTATTCCAACGTTATGGTATGCTTACAAGGTGAAAAAAGATTTTGGATGGGGAGTATACAAAAAAATTGGGGGTAGTTTAGAACTCCAAAGTGAGTACCGTTTTTATATATGAAAATACCTGTCGATATACTTAAATGATTTCTTAAATATATCTATATAAAATAGGGATGTACCAAGTTGCCCAATGTCTTTCTTTGATACTTAAGCTAGATATATTCTTTGAACTTGCATTCATTATTGTCTTGACAATATCCTTTGGTTCTTCTGAATACTTTGGTATATTTATACCCACTCCTATACTTACATTGATTTCCATTATTATTGTGAGAGAGTCAATTGCAAGAGAGAGCCATATTCTCATGATTTTATCTCTTTTATTACAAGTGGAGTTTATAGTAGCAGTGACTTATTTCCTTTTCTTTCGACGGGTACAGTCAACGGCCAGTGAATTTGTATTTACAGACTGGTATGCATTTGCTTCATTTTGTAAGTGGTTTATGATTCAGAAGTATTCAAAGAAATACTAAAGAAAAAAAAAACTAGTTATTTGTAGTAGTGTTTCGTTTTTAGTATGTTATACAGGCTATGTTATTATTAATATTATTATTCACCTTTTTTTTGCTATGTTTGTCTAGATAACTATAATGCTCGCAATATGGTGCCTGATCAACTTCAACAAGGGTCTAAAAGCCTATGGTAAGCACATACCAACATAGTTTGTTAAAGTAATAGGCTATTTGACTTCTTTTTTTTTTTAAAAACGATAGTTCAATGGAGCTTCTTTGGCCTGAAAACGTTATTCAACAGAAACAATCCATCTATTCAACAAGATGATTCAAATGGTCTACTATCAACAAAAATAGATATCCCAATTGATGATGATTAAAGGAACTAAAAAAATATAAACTATTTGTGTGGATATGTATTGATTTCGGAATGAAATCTATTTTTTACATTAATTGTCATATTATCTGATCTTAGTGTTGTTCTAAAAAATAGATAATATTGTCAGTTAAAATACAAAACAAAACAAAAATAATGATGACATACTATCTTTTTTAAGAAAATGAGAAAAAGTTTCAAATTATTGAGAAAAGGTTGATGAGAAGAAAATTGAGTAAAAAGTAAGACTAAGGTGAGAGGACTAAAGAGGGCTAAATTCAAGATCCAACTCAATGAATAATAACACAAGGGCATATGCTTAAGCGTTTAAATGGATCCCATTTATCATCAACTTTAATTATCATGCACTGAGACCACTTTATGATTTATTCAAGATGGTGCAAGCCGTTTTCATCTTATTAAAATAAACAAGTTATCATATAAGCTATAGTATTTGCATTTGTTAGAATAACTTTAGATCAATCCATTGAAGACATATTTCAGTCAACAACATAATGAATGGTAACTGTAAACCTGATTTCGAAGTTTATTTATTTGTATTTTATGATTACGAGTACAGCACTAATTTTTTTTTTTTGTATAATTGTTTATTAGAGTCTTAAAATGTACAGCACTAATAGCAAAGAATAGGCCGAAAAATATTGTGGAAACCTATATCTAGGCTTCCTTTAAGAAATATTTGTCAATTACTCTACATGAGGACAAGAGAATGTATTTGAGATTTAAAGAGCCATTTATTTTTTAATTATATCAAAATGCTTAAGCTAAATTATGTATTTTATTTTATATTATAATAATCAAGGTTGTTTCCCATTATATCTTTGTTTATCTAGCTTTCAAAATATCAGATAACATTGGCAACCTAGGTGATTTGTACGAGTGCAGGCAATGTTAGTAACTAGTAAGTTCAATATTATTACATCATGAATATATTCTTAATTTTAACTTTAAGTACTTTGGATTTTAAATAATTTAATGGATCTATTCTACCATGTTATCTCAGCCGTATTGGTGCATTATCTCTAATATATTATATCGAGTTATTCTTCAATGTGATGTAATATACCGCTATGAACCGTGCTACATGGCTACGTATCTCATTATTTGTTTATTTACTAAAAACTTACTTTTTGTTATTTTTTCTCATTAATTTGTAATTTTTGCTCAACTTCTTGAAATAAATAGTATAAATCAAGATGAGTAAAGCCTATTATCCATAATAAGGCGTTTGAATAATAGAGGACAAATAAATCAATTACTAGCTTATATTCAAATGCTACAATAATTAGAAAAACGAGTTTTATGAAAGCATTAAACATTCGCTCTATCTATCGCTTACAAGCAGAATTTTCGGGTTATAGTCTGCTGTGCATGTACACCTCTTTTTAAGCTTTTTATAACCTTATTATCGTTTTCAAAACCAACACACTGGAAAATGTAGATCAGTAAAAGTCCATAAATCAGGATGGTGAGTTCTAAATAGAGTTAAAAAACACACGCTATACACCCGATCCACTAGAATCACTCTGGCTAATTAAAAAAAAAAAAAAAGAAAGAAAAGTCTGCATTATAATTTAAATCATTTGCTGTGGCTTTTTATTCAAGTACGGCTTGGTTTTTAAATAAACAAATAGAAACACAAAAAGCTGAGAAGCCAGAGCCGCGGGAAATAAACCACTTTATACTTTTTAAAAACTAGTTCGATGAGCCCTTTGCAGTTAAAAATGACTTCGGGTACCTGCTATTTTAGATATGGTTCTACAACAGATATATAAAAATAGAGGAGAAAGGAAAAATACAGAAAAGTGAAGTAGAGATCAAATTACATAGTGGGAAATATTTTACGAAAACTAGTATATAAGTATACGCCTTTTTTAACTTTCTTTTTACTTTCTTTTTTTTTTTTTTTTTTAGTTTTTCCCTTTTATAAACTAATATAACATGTTATTCTTTTCAAAATTTGTCCGTGCCTTTTTCTTAGTATTATTTCTCAAAAATAAGTGAAAAAACTAACAAGTTTCTATTTTTCAGAAAAACAGGCTTGTGGATTACAAAAGCACCAGGATCTATCTTGGAATATCATTCTCTCAGATCATTATCATGTTGATTTTAATAGTTATAGTTTATCAAAATATAAACGAAATTACTACTGTAAACTACTTTTCTACTGATGAAGATTCCGAAGAGGCCAATGAAGCTACTCTTAAACGCATAAAAATGGTTTATGAGGCATTTATGTGCATTATTTTTGAATCGTGGAAATGTGTTCTCATATTGAATGCGGTAAATTGGCTTCCTTTTTTAGGATGACGCTGTTTTGAAAAAAAGTAATCCTAACATTATTTCTCTCTATCTCTCACTTTCTCTAAAAAAATAGGTCATTGAAGTAAATTCACTACTAATTTATAGTATTATCGGATTATCAGTGTTTTCCTTTGTGATTGATTTGTCAGTAAGTGAACGAAATATATATATATATAAAGATGAAAATTCACTTTTTTTTTAATTTAGATTGCCATCGAATATGCCAAACTCACTGGAAGTACCTCTGCAGAAGAAACTAATCTTATTGAAATAAATAAAAAATTGGCGATTGCCTGTGCCTGTGTAGCATTTACATTTATTGCTCCAAACATATGGATCAGCCGTAAGGTTGTAAAAGAATTTGGCTGGGGTATCTATAAGAAAATAGGTGCTAGCATGAAACTTCAAAGTAATCTATATATTTTATTAATAAGAAATTAAGATATGTGTATTCACTCTATTTTTCCTTCCAGAAATGTATAGGATTTCTCAGTGCTTTTCCATGATATTGAGACTGAATGTGATCTTTGAGCTGGCATATGTGGCGCTTGTCATGTCCAACTTGGGTGACTATGCATCTCTAGGCTTTACTGTAACAATACCCATTGTCATCTTTTTATCGATTGTTCTTGTAAGAGAGGCTATTGCTAGAGAGAGTCATCTTCTCATGATTTTATTCTATTGTGCTCAAGCTACTTTAATTGCTACCATCATCGTTATCCTTAGCGTACCAGTGGACGGTTTGCCATTAGGAGCCTTTTTCTTTACATATTGGTATGCTTTTGCAATCTACAGTAAGTTTTAGAAAAAATATAGAATTTTGAATTGTCGCAAAATCTAAAATTTAATTTATTTAGCACTCATGGCTTTGTTATTCTGTCTTGTATGTTTGTTTTGATTTTTTTCTTAAAAAAGAAAAGGGAGGAAGGCACTTTACTTAGAAATATTTTTTCCCTATTCAAATACATTTAGGCAACCATCATACTTGGCATCTTGTCTCAGATTAACTTTGGAAGGGGGCTTAAGCAGTATGGTATGTTGTTGTGACATTATTTTATCCGATTTTTTTTTTTTTTTACTTACCTTCTTATTTAGTTCAATGGAGTTTTTATGGTTTAAGAAGTGCGCATAAGCGTAAAGCTCCGGAGACATCCAGTAAAGTTGAAGAAAGCCCAGATTTACAAATGAAGTTGGAGACCATTGATGTGGAATAATCGTATATATATATATATATATATATACATATATATATTTACTACACATACTCTTACTTAATTTTATATTGGAAATAAATTAAAAGTAAATTACAGGTACCGCTACAGTGCATGTAAAATAAGCAAGTAAAAAAGATACCTTTATAAATCACTATTTTTTTTACTTGTACGATCCATCTATCAAAATGATAATAGAATTAGGATTTGAAAGATGATATACAAGTACCATGGCAAAGATCGCTTTCATATACTATATTTTTCAAATAATTGAGAAATAATTTCAAATAAATGGGAAATATAGTTTATATAGATTCTCAATTACTATTTTATTATCTTTCAAAATAACTACACTTTTCTGAAGAGTCGACAAAGACATGTACTTCAAAATGTTACGACAGTTAAATTATTTTAGAAATATGTACTGATCTACTGCTTATTTCAAAAGATTGATAGAAAATTACAAATTATTGATAAAAAGGAGTTTCTTTTTCATAAATCATAATTTCTTGAAATGGAAGGTTTTTCTCCAGCCTCATCCTTCTAAAAGACTCTAGAGACAAGTCTTCCAGCATTATTTTTTTTTTATAAAATGTGCAACCCAATTATATCTGAATGAGCTAGCTTTATATTTCAAATAAACTGTAGTAGCAGTATTCATAATCGAAATGATGCAGCAATACATCTGCTTGCCTTTATATAATACTTCGCTGATTCGTATTTAGAAGATCATAGTGTAAATCACTTTTCCTTCACCAAAATCGATTTGGAGATTTTTAAATGCCTCGTTCCTGGATTAATCCAACATTTTCACTGGTTCAAATCTGATCTCTTCTGGAGGTGCTTTTATTACCATTCTAATAAATGCGACGAGTTTGTCGTTCAGGCTATTTTTATAAGTAAAAACAACCATTATAAACGGGGGGTTTTTTTTTGGTAGTTATGTAAAGTAACTTTTTTAAAAAAGGAGAGAGATATGGATTCTGAGTGGTTTAGTCGTTTCACTTTAAAAAGTACCTATGGTACCAAATATCTTCACTCACTTCTATTTTTCATCGCATATTCTTTTTCTTTCTCTATAAAGATATGAAGAGTCTGTATCACCGGATCATAAGATCTAGTATCTAATTTAGTAAAAAGCGTGTTATTGGAAAAAAGGAGCTTTCTGTTATTGAATGACTATCAAAAAATTGAAACCAGTAAATTTATTTTTACTGCCCCAGGCCTTGTGAATATTCCTTTGTTTAATTTATAAGGTACACATCTGATGCATTAGAATATTCGATTTACCTTATTAGTTATTATAAAATCGAAGATCATTGGTTGTTGTCAATGTTTTTTGTTTTTTGTTTGTTTCATAGCTGTGAATCACAAATATGGATCGATCCATGTTGGTACCACCAAGCGCAGCTTTTTTCAACCATATTAGCGTTAGCCGAAATAAAAAAATATAATGGTGTTTGATGCAATATGTCAATCATTTTTAATAAGTCTTAAATTTGAATATGTGTATATAAAAAAAGAAGCCAGTCATTTATGTCTATTTGAGTTGATCTAAATATTTATTCTGCTACTTGAGATCGAAAAAAAAAAAGATGATAGTGTCGTTTTTAAAACCAGTTGCGACATAGTGGATTGTATATTACATGATTTATAGTCAATAATACCCTGTTTATTATGCAGACTATGATTAAAAGAACAAAAAAAATAATAGAATCAACATGATTTATGATAATTTTAGAGCTCATACATTCGATTATATTAACAATAGCATTTTGTTAAAAAAAACCAGCACTGAGTTTTTTATAATAGATTGAGTTCTGCTAAAAAGTGAAGTTCTAGCGAAATCCAACTTTGATTTGGCATTCTATATAAACTGATATTTGTATTTGAAAGTTCTTTTTTTTTTTAAAAAAAACATAGTAAAATAAAGCAAAATCACTCTACAATCCAGCCTTAACCACGTGTGTCTTTTTGTTTTGTTTTGTTTTGATGATTCACTGTAGTAAAAAATTGGTATTATTTCAAGGTTTCTTGCTTATTTATTTCTACGGAATATGATAAATGAAATACTTTTACTAAAATAGACTATTAATTTTATGGTTAATGTTATTCTTACAAGCTAATTGGATTAAGCATACTTGATAAATGATAGCAAAAGCTACGGTTAATCAGAACGAAAACGCCACAAAATCAGAAGTAAATCATACGATCTGTTCCTATTTAGTATTTAAGGAGTAGATCATCAGTTTTATAATAGTATATTTCCAGTTATATCACTATAAAAAAAACTATAGAATATATACGCATACCCTAGTTTCTGCTGCTCATTTTTTCTATTTTCATTTTAGAAAATTCAAGAAAGCTACTATTTAAAAAGTTTTATAATCATGTACTATTATTCTGAAATGCATTGTTGTATATATGATATATTGATTTAACAATACCCATTTAAATCCAATGCCGAAGAAACTTGGAGTGGCTAAAAAGTGAACACAAAACTCTAATTTTAATACCGGTAAATTCGTAAAGACATCTTTTATTTTTTGCTCGTTCCGTCAAGACCATGAATTAAGCAAAACATAAACAATGGGTACTGTTGGCTTTTGTGAGTACAGAAAATCAATCCGGAGGCTTCTGTTTGTAGCAAATACCAAAAAAAAAAAAACTGCTCCAGCGCTATAAATACTGATAAAAAAAGAGAAACAAATAATTTACATTTTCTTTTTGATAATATTTCTATAATTATATATATAATATGAATCCATTTACTAAATTGGTATATATAGTCTATATTAAAAATAAAAAAAAAATAGAATGAAAAGAATAACAAGGACACTTTTATCTTTAATAGAAACAAAGAGTCAGTTCGCATAAATGGGTCAAAGCTTATCTTGCTTTGGCCTTTATCCAAGCAGCTGTTGCAATCTCTTTAATGATTCCTATATTTTTAAACAGTGAACGCATTGCTGCCTTTTTTGAAACTTATCAGAATTCAGATTTAACCGAGCTTTATAAGCGCTATAAAATGTATTTAGAATCCATCATTTATTTTATATTTGAACTATGGAGAATATGCTTGATTTTGGATTCTGTAAGTCCTTCTTTTATTTTTAAAGAAAAAACGAATGAAGCGTGTTCATCATTTATGATAGATTTTACAAATGAATTCTCTTACACTCTATGCGTCAGCATGTGGTACCATTTTCTCCTTTATATTGTCACTCTCGGTAAAGAAACAATTGAATGCTATAATGAATATTAGTCATTTATTCTCTCTATTTAGGTATTGGTCGAGTATTTCAAATTAACACACGATGATCCTCCAGAAGTTATAGGCTTCTCAATTCTGAATAAAAATATGCAGTTGGGATTCAGCTGCACCATTTTTGTAATGGTTATTCCTACCATTTGGGTTGCTACAAGAGTCGAAAAGGAAATAGGTTGGAGTCTTTATAAGAAATTAGGAGCAAGTATGGAGCTTCAAAGTAAGTTTTTACTTTTTCTACTAAACCAAACTTGTATATACTTACCTGTTTATGTTAGAAATGTTTAAAGCCGTTCAGTGTTTATCATTGATGGTCAAAGTAGACGTCTTTTTTGAAGTGGTTTTTATGTGCTTTTTGGTGGCTGAAATCATCTCTCCTCTTTACCAAGGTCTTGCCATTGCTGTTCTTGTTATATTAGCCATCTCGCTCCTTGTAGCGAGAGAATCAATTGCTCGAGAAAGTCATTTTCTCATGGGTTTATTTATAGCTATACAGCTTATGTACTTGATTGTAGCTACACTTATTTTGACACTGCCAGATGAGATGGGTGAGACCGCCATGGGCCTTTTCTTTCTTGAATGGTATGCATTCTCAATTTACTGTAAGTACATATAGATACATCGATTCTCTACTTCATAGATACTTAAAAACATATTACTTATTATTAGATGTGTTTGGTATGCTCGCGGGTGTAGTAAGTCTTGTATTCATGTTTTTTTAAAAAAGTAATACCATTACTAATGCCATATCTATTCAATAGTTGACCATCTTCTTCGCCATTTGCTGTCAAATTAATTTTGGACGAGGATTAAAAGATCATGGTAATGCTATTAGTATCTTCACTCTATCAATATATGTTAATATTATAACAATAGTGCAATGGAGCTTTTATGGTTTACGAAAAGCAAAGAATACTAAGGCTCTTGAAGAACAAGCCAAAAAAACAAATGAAAAGCTTAACGAGATCATTGATATAGAATAATGTGTAGTGCTAAATAATTCCAGAGTAATAATAATAATAATAATAATAATAATATTAGTAATAAAAAACGAATGTATATATATGACAAGTGCTTGGGTTGATTTTATTTCTTTTTTGGTCTTTCTTCCTCCTCTTCATCATCATTTTCGTTAAATACAGGGTTTGGTTGTGTCTTTTTATAAACTATAATAGAGAAGAGTGATAAGAATCTATTTTTCTTATATTATTATTAAAAACAGTACTTACCATTTGATACCCAAAGGGGATCACTTTCTGCCAATTCAGCATATTTGAGAAGAGCTTCACGAGGATCCTCATCTAGAAAAAATGGAATAATGTCAATAAGATCTAGAATTAAAGGGATATCTATTTACCTCTTGTTGTATCCTTTCCAAAAGATTTGATAACAGCTTGCTGCTGGTTCATGTTGACTCTACCACCCTTACCAGGTCCATTGACAGGCAAGTCTAACAAGAAATAATAAAAGTTTAACACATCTTCCCTTATATTTTATAACTTAACAGTCAAAAATACCTGGTCTATGAGAGGCAACGGGATCCTTGCGCAATCTATCTCTCTTTCTCTTTGAACTTCTCTGTTCTTCATCCTTAAACATGGGTAAAGCGTGTGGGGTAATGATGGGTCGGTTGATCTCATAATCATCTGCAGCGCGCTGCTTAGGCGCCTTTACAACCGCAAGTTTAGCACCACGTACTGAATGAGTTGGGCTATAGAATACACTAACAATACCATCTGCGCTTCCAGTGATGATTTGATTGATACGAGGATGCCATAATACTTTCACTACGCTTGATTGTGTAACATCTAGAATATGCAAAAAGAATAAGGTTTCAAGTATTTATATAGCAATATACATATATACTTACCGACTGTTTGATGGACTTCAAGTGTATGTCTATCGAGCATGACAACCTTTCCCATACCTTTACCTTTAGGACATGCAGTACCTGAATATTGGAGTTATATTTTGAATTAGCATTATATCTATATATACATAGCATCAGAAATGACACTATTTACCTGTCAAGATCAATCTTTCATCTGGACTAAATATAACATTGGCTTCAGGATTCACAATATCCAAATCCCAAGCAGTTTTTACTGGCTTCTTTGCATTTCTAACATCCCACACTATTACCATCGACTTAGTAAAATCACTTCTCCTCTTCTATACATTACAAAAAGAAAGAAAGAAAAGCTTACATTTTACAGAGTCGTCACCACCACGAGTAACAACTGTATAATTATCTCTTGAGAACAATATAGACGATGTCTCCGTTCCCTTTTGATGTGCATCACTGACAGACACTGAAGGTCTAATATAGTTTCCACCAGCATTCCAAAACTGAAGTGTACCATCCTGGTACGCACCTGCTATTAACTTGCCATCCGGACTATAAGCAACAGCAGTCGCTGGTGATCTCCCTCCTCTCTCACGAGACTTGTAAACAATGGTCGTCTTTTGTTTTTGTGCACGCTCTACATCCCATTCGCGAATACTACCATCCTGTGAAGAGGTAGCAAACGACTCACGGTTGGAAGGATGCCAAGTACCGCCCGTCAAGGCGCCTACATGTCCACTTGTGTTTCTCAAATCGCGAATATATGGATCCCCCTTTGCATACTCACACTTCTCCAATCCATCACGATCAAATATCTTTGCTCTCGCATTACCCGCGATAGTAAGAAAGCTATCACCAGACAGCGAGTAAAGGACCTCGTGGATCTGATGTTCTCCGCAGGGCTGAATGGTGCGAAAGGGTTTAAATGACTTGTCCATGCCGGCAAAATCCCAGAATTTCACATCATAGTCGTAACTGCCAGAAATCAGGCGAGTTCCAGAAGGATCCAAGGTTAATGCTGATACTGTGCGACTGTGATCATTGAGTTTGACTTCATGTGAAATGGGGAGGACGTCCGAATTGATCTCACTCTCTTCTTCTTCCTCATCGTCATCGTCTTGATCGTCACTATCGTCATTGTCTGCCTTTTTCTTCTTTTGCTCTGTCTTGTTCTGTTCAGTTGAAGACTATAACGCAAAATATGTGTTCAGCTATAAAATAAACTGATTTTTTTTTTTTAAAAAAAATATAACTCACTTCTCTTTTTGTTTTATCAAAATATACACTTGTAATCTTTGTCTTTCTCTCTTTTCCTTTTATCATTGCTTCGTGTACAAAATAAACTGATAAATTCTTAAATACATATACCATTTTCATTTACATGTGCTTAGATGTTTTTTTTTATTGCCAAATGCCATGACAATTTTAATTCGACACAAAAGGAAATGTCGGCGTTTCATCCTTTGTTTTTGGAAAACAAAATAAGGTTCTGTAGTATCGTATCACAAACACACGAATTTTTCTATAAAATCCTTGATGATCATTTGAGATTTTTTATCATTCCACTAAAAAAAAATTAAGTGTTGCAAAATATCGCTTTCTGTTTATCTATCTTATAAACCACAATTTCTAATTATCCCTCTTCTGGAGATTAATCCCATCACTTCATCATTTTTATAAATAGAGCTATTGTCCATTACAATATAATAGCCTTTCATTTCTAATACATCGTCCATAACATTAAGTATATAGGTGTTAAACTTAATGAAATGGCCGGTTCTAGTGCCTTCAGACGAGAGCTTTCTTGGAGTAGTCCCCTTTCGCTTTCGAGCTCCACCAACCTTTACTCTTTTGACAACCTGCGGAAGCCTCATGTAGACACCTTTTACTTCGTTTGATGACTCAGTCAAGTGGTCAATAGCGTCTTGAATAGTTGCAAAGGGCTTATCGTCATAAAAAGCCTTTAGTCTCTCTTTCTATTCATCACCAAGCTGAATCTTCTTAGTCTTGGTCTTGTTGGTCCGCTTGTCATATATACCCTATTATAAGTTATCCTTGAGCTTTCCGCCCCAGTCTTGTGCTGTATGCTCATTAATTACAGCAAGTCTGCCAGCTACTGTTGACTTCATGAGCTTGAGCTTAATATAATACAAAAAAAGACTCTTGTTTTGGTCAGTGTATTTCTTGTACTTAGTAATCGAATCTTCAACTCTATCTTTTTGTTTTTCTTTGATTACCTGGATTTTTTGCTGCAAGTCTTGCTCATCCATTTCAGCATCAAGATAGATAAGTTGGGCCTCTCTATATTTTTCTAGATTTGTAAGATTTGCTAGTCTAAATTCCTCTGTCTCCTCTTCCCATTCCATCACCTTGTTTCCATGTTCATCAAGTAAAAGATTTTCTCCAATATGGTGAAAGAACTTATATTTCTTCTGTTCCATAATAACGTTTAAGAAGCCTACAATATGATATAAAAAAATGAACTAAAGAAGAGTGGAATGATCCGCAAATTAGTACCATAGCCATTGTATATCCATAAACTACTCGCATTGAGTGATGTGGATTTATATTTTTATATATGTATTTCTATTTTTAATTTGGAAATGTTACGGATGGATGGATAGATAGATTAGATAGATAGATTGTTTACTTATTGAGAAGGAGAGAAGGTGTCTGTATGCTCTTTCCGCGTCAACTATAATCAAAACAGAGAATATATCAGTTTACACATTCATAATACCAACTTTAGATGAGAAAGACGTCTTATTTTAAAAACTATATTATTATATTTATTATAGGATGAGATGAGATGAGATGATATGGGAGTAATCAAAAATATACAATAATCCAATAATGCTTTAATCCAGAGGTCTGCCTTTTCAGCCTACGCCCTTGGTTGCGTACTTGAGCTCCCCACGTGAACGCACACACAGACTGAGTAAAGTGGCCGGACGTCCCGAGTGGTTATTATTCCCCCTACTTCAACCTGGATAATAAGAGCGAGAGCAGGTCTATAGCCGGAGAGCCTACCTCCAATTTAGGTCCACTTTGGAGAGGGGAGACTTGAATCGGGAGGGTGGCAATCTAAAATGGAAAGGGTTAGTAAGAGCTCGCAAGAGATAGATACGAAGAGTTATTATCAATACACTACCCGAAACCACTTTTTTGTCTTGCTTTAAGAACTAGGCATCTTGGGCCATCTAACAGCTGCTGTTGTTACTACGCGAGATCTAAAAAAAAAACTCAAGTAAACTCTAATATAATTGATGTAAGTTTATGTGGGAGATATTATGCACTCTCAGATGGTAAGCTGGAAGGACGAATTCTTGAATCCTAGTAGATTAAGACATTTGATCAGCCCTCTCTGGTCTTACTTATCATAATGCTAGAATAAAGTACTTTGAGATTTACTTTGAAGGCTAAGATGGTTCACACGTTCCATTTTATTTTAGGACCACTACACAATGAACGCATTTGAGAAGATGAAGTAAAACCAGTGCGCCTTCCCGTGGTGGTCTTTGATAAGAATGATTCATTTGGATTATGTGAACTGAAGCACTAGCCTTTTATTGTTTTCTTTTATATATATATAAATACTGTTCTTATTGTCATTAACAAATGATAATTATCCCCTCTTTGCATGATTCAGATATTTTTCCAAGTTGTTGTTTATTATATTAACTTTTTTTTTATTTTTTTACCTTCCAATATTTGCATATCTGAAATGAACCAGGTTACTTTGTTGAAGTTTAGTATATTATAACCATAGAACTTTAAAAAAATAAGCATCCATGGATGTCGCTGAGGTTTTCGTTCTTTTTCATTTCTTAAGATTGAATGTATTTCTTGCTCTGTTGGCTAATATTTTCATCAGCGACAATAGGGATTTGGGCGAAAAAAAGACTACTTCATAAATAGCATTGGTTTTCTTCTTTATCAACACCAACCTGTGTTTGGACATCTCCAATTCACTATGGGTCGGCGTCAATATTTTCGGAATTAAGAGTATATACTATATTGTCGATATATCTTAGATAATCTTCAATATTACTAATAATACATCAAACTTGGTAGGAGTGTCGCACACTAAGAACCACTAAAACAGAGACCATCATACCGGACCGCACTACAACTGAGACCACTTAGCCACCTACACCTGTTCCACTAACTTCTCCTAGAGGTGCTTGGGGTACTCTTCTTGTAACTTGAACGGGAATGGCCTTCTCGCAAACTCCGTAACTAACGAGTTCTGTTCTAGGCATTGATAGAGAACTACTGAGCACAAAAACGGTCTTACTGTGGGTTGCTATTCCACTACACACAGGTCGAAGTATACCTTTTCCCTCATTGTCGGTACACACCACTACCACCATTACTAACACCACGTGAATCTCGTCGTGTGCATCCTAACCGCGAGAGACTTCGGCTTCGTAGCTAACATAGGGGGAAGTCATGCTTGTTGGCATGATAGTACGTCACACAACTTAACAACTCTGTCCCAGCAAGACGAAATCGTTGTTCAAAACGGTTAATGTTTAAGGAATAAGAAATACCACTTTCGTACCGTAAGACCCTTAACTAGTACAAAATGAAATGACAATAACGGGGAGTTTTATAAACCTAATGTTAACTACCAAAATAATGGTGAAAATACTGACAACGATAATGAGTCCGAGCTGGTCGGCTCTTCAACTCAGGAAGATCTGGTTGACGATTTGGAAATCCACGTATATGTAATCGAAGAGAAAATCCATAGTATAAATAATTGAAAACCAAGTAGACGACGTCCATACATGTTTTTACGAAATAATGATAATAAGAAAAAAAAATTATGATCAGAACTATAGTAAGATATCACAACATACCAATAAGGTCGTCCTAACCAAACAGACATTACTTAAACTATCAAGACGACAACTGAGACGGGTTACCACCAATTAGCCTCTGTTGATGCTTCGTCTCCAATAGAGAGAACACTAATACAAGGTTAAGAAATTGTCGCCACGTGAACAGTTGAAACCAAGAGTTAAGGCAGTTTCAACCACCTCTTTGATATAAGAACAAAAGCATACCCGTACAAAGAAACAATCATGGTCAATGAACTGTAATCGACTAGGATTAGGAATGTCAACATAAAAGGCATAATTAACACCTTGTCGTAGTTGAAACCAACTTGAACCAATAGGACTCGGATGAACCAGATAGCTTGGTATATTGAGAGGTAATCCAGTATTACAGTACGGGTGTACCAAGGCGACCGTTGATACCCCAATATAGAACCCATTGACAGATACATTGAAGCAAACCCTTGCATAAACATAAAATACCAAACGATCTTTAACCCGTCAGTTCGTATTATCTTGTGTAGGGGTTTTCTTGTCTTGGAACAAGTTTGAGATCACCTATATGACTATATTGGATTATTATTATTATTATTGACATTTTATTTTAATCTTACAGAATTACTAAGTATAGTAAAATTATATATTTGTGAAGCAGATTTAAAGTTTGTGAAACCAAAGAAGAAAAAATAGGTTGAAATTTTTGATACTTGTAGTGTCTTAGCAAAAATCGGACTAGCATAGTTTCAATAATTGTAAGTCTATACATAAATTAAATGATTTAATTTTTCTTTATCCAATCATAATTATCGATACGCCTGGTGATGTACATGAAATTTAACTTGTACACGTTTATTTAACGAGTAAGATAATCTTATTATTTTTCTTTTTACATAGTAATCTCACGACTTTATTCCCTGACAGTATTCATAGTTTAAAAATTATTTAGAATTTTTGTGGAAAAGGAGATAAAACTTATAGCATAATCGACGTTGTAAAGTTTTAATGTACTAGCCCAATTTCAAAAAAAAGAGATTCATCGAACATCAATAATGTAGCTTTTATATAT
>MU622246.1:747711-762145 GCA_025399235.1 Backusella circina FSU 941
TCTTTTGCTCTGTCTTGTTCTGTTCAGTTGAAGACTATAACGCAAAATATGTGTTCAGCTATAAAATAAACTGATTTTTTTTTTTTAAAAAAAATATAACTCACTTCTCTTTTTGTTTTATCAAATTCCAAAGACAAATCTCTTTTTGCTTCCTGCTTTCCAAAGGACATTGGCATAAAGGCGCGAAGAGCATCCCAATCGGTTTCTTTGCTTGTTTTCTTTCCAGGTAACATGTTGGATAGCTCGTCGTTCTAACAAACAAAAATAAGTATGCATAGTTTGGTATCAAAGAAAAAAAAAATAACTTACAAAGTTGAACAAGGAAAAGAGGGCAAATGAATTTCAAATCGGCTTTTTTTTTTTATATATATATATATAAATACACGCATTTTTAGTGTAAAAAACGTAGTCTCATCATCCATTTTATCGCCTTACCTCAGTCCTAAAAGCTTTATATTTTAAAATTATTTTGTTTATATGTTTCTGTAATGAAATACATGGGCAAAGTCATTTGTATATCTCATTTTATGGACGGATATTCATCGAATTATAAACAATAGACAAATATGAATATGAGTGACCACCGGAGCCAATAGAAATTCAGTATGCCTTCACTTAAAATTTGCTTATGTGTCCAATGTAGAATATCAACACCTTGACATCTGGCTCTTTTTCGATAGAGTGTCTTGAGATGGAATCCTATTTGGTATTCAAAGATGAAACAAGAATCAGTCATTGTGTCTACCAGCCAAAAAAAGTACCTTTTTTTTTCAGGTAAATGCTTCGCAACATGAGTCAAATTTAACCGCTGGTTAAACTTATCGATACTATGGGTGATTCCTACAAAGCCTGCAAGGTACGACTAGAATCCTTCAATTTCTTCACCATCTAGAGTGTTACGTCTTATATATAGTCATAGTGCCCGTAACCGTATCTTATACTTGATCCACCTACCTGTCAGCTTTTACTCTCCGCTCTGGATATATTAAATTATATTCATGCTTTGGTTGATGCTTTATTTTTATAACCGTCACTCAAGATATTTATTCTGATATATTCTGGACTATTGCTTTATCCATTATATATTGAGGATTTATTCCATTTTTATTAACTATTTCCTTTTGTATTTTTTTTTATCTTATTCTTTCGATATTATTCGGAAACTATCTATCCATTCACATGGATCGATTATAGATTCACATCTATATTTTGTATTTGTAATAATCTTTTAGATTAGTTTTCTTTTAACCGATAATGGTTGATTGAATTAATATAAATACTGTGATATTTATCACTTAATAAACTTCATCTTATTCACATTTATTTTTATCTTATTACTTAAAGCGTTGGCACAGAAGCCCCTTTATTTCTTATTTATATTGATTGTTGGCATCGAGGTGTACTCTGCCCTATTTTATTTGTTGAAGGTCCATAGATATTATATTGATTCAGTTCTATAATTCTGTGTTATTATTATTTTTATTCCATTCTATTTTATTTTATATCTTTCTTTCTCTCCTCTTGTATAAAAAGTCTATCTTTTATATAAGAAAACTATAGTAACAATACTTTAAATTGTTGGTGCTCACTATTACCTGCGAAACCCACTCAAAGCCTAACAATATCAAAACAATGCATCTTTTAATAGATGCAACAAAAATTCTAGGCCAAATATCTTGGCAGATCGAAGCCCTATGCGGGGGTCGAACCCGCAGCCTTGGGATTAAAAGTCCCACGCTCTACCGATTGAGCTAACAGGGCTTTTGTTATGGAGTAAAATTTTAATATAATAAATCCTAAATTATGGCTTATTAATCCGGTCCGCACAGGAAAGAAAAGCAGTACTTTTGCCGAAATGCACGTGATGTTTGTACGATATTCGATCCGGAACAAACTGGTCGTTAGCATAATTCAGTCATTTCCATAGTAATTGAAGTTAACAATTTTGATAAAAAAAAAAACTTTATCAAGACTGATCCTATGGTGTTTTCGACCTCAATTACACTGTGAAACTTCAGTACTACCTACTACTAGTACCTTTATCAATTTTAAGCTGTAAAAAAAAATAGCCTAACACTCAAATCACATACATAGTTTATTGCATTTTAACTCACAAAATAATCGTTGGTAATGGTTACCAAAAAGAGATAGACACGGTGCTGAGTCACCAAATCTTTGAAAGGATGTATTATTTTAAAAAAATAGACAAGAGAAAAGCACTCTTGTTTCAATGATGATGGTTTATTATTAGCAAGTCGTCCATATGGGACTTTTTTTTTTTTTTTCTTTGTAAGATACATAATTACGATATTGGTATTTTAAAAAATTAGTTGGGAGAATAATTAAGATTCATTTGAGGATTGCGGAATGGAAGACCTTTTCTAATGTGAATGCGATCTTGAATAGATGCAGGAAGCGCCTTTTCGTCTAGCGAGCTTACTTGATAAAAGAGACTCACCAAGAGTATAAATAACAAAATAGGTTTCATTTTATAGTTTATTAAGAAGGAAAGGAGAGAGAGAAAAAGAAAAAAGAGAAAATAAGCATAAGGACGATCATATTGATGCAGGTATTTTTAAAATAAATAGAGAGACCATATTACCATAAAGAGAGAAACTTATAACCTTAAAGTGCTTATAGTGAATATACGTCTGATTGTACTTGCACTATTTGACGTTTTTTTTAATCTGTCCTGATTGGGCTTTGCAACCTCAATCACGGGTGTAAACTGGGCCATAAAGATCTCCTCTGGCAAAGGAGTTGTGCCTGTCACTGAAAAAGGGGATGAAGGTAGCGAGCGACTCCATGCATTTTCGAGGTAGTGTTGTCGATGCAGCATATCAATGAAAAGTGCGCGTTCCTCGATCAACTCTTTCCAAATCCTTGTCCACTGTCTGTTGGTAGCGATTTGTGCATGAATATCCTGTTTGGTCGGGGTGAAATCAAATGTTTGGATTCTCTGCTCAAAACCGGTGCAGATAGGTGCAAATACGGTGGCGAGTGCCTCTGGGGACATCATGTTGAGGTGAACATGGTCTTGGATTTTGGAACTCATCAACAGGATAGCGTGGAGTAATTGTCGGTTATAGAAGGGCAGTTTCATCATGATGTTACCAAAGGATGCGATATCATCAACATCTAATTGAAAGGTTAACAAGTGTACACTCTCTCTATCTTGTTATTTTATTTTTACCTGTTTCAAGAAATTGGTCATGAAAAGACGTGGGGATGACTGGGTCAGGAAGACATCTCAAGTACTTTTTAACAAGACTTGTAAGAGCATGAATATCACACTGTGTTATGTCGATTCTCTTTCTCTCATCAGGTGTGTACGAATTCAACTGATTTTCAAGCATTATCACTTCGGATGCAGTGCCTGATAGCCGGAAAAGACCTTCGGTTGTCAAACCTATTAGAAAAGATATAAGCAAAAAAAAAAAAAAAATTGAGTGTTATATATATATCTTTGTATCAGTATATTTACCCTTCCGGCATATTTCTTGAAAACATAAATAGACTGGGTCAGGCACCTGCAAACCCCACAAGATAGATCCTGTATTTGATGCATCAGATAGTGGAACTCCAAATAGATTGACTGCATATATATATATATATACATTCTGTTAATAAAAATTTTGCAAGTATCAATTTACATTGTTACCATCATTACTGCCGCCTTTACTGTTCTTTCCATTTTTGAATAACAATGTAAACAAGTTACGTTTTTTCCTTTTCTGCTCCATCATACATACAAGAAACGAGAGAGGAAAGAGAGACAGAAAGTAAGTGTCTTTTTTTTTTCCTTCTTTTATGGTGAATCTGAGCTACATGGTTGTCACATCCTTTGACCAATAGTAAAAGGATGAACAATAGGTGGGTACTTTAAAAGGAAATTGTTTATACAAAATAGTGAACCTGTTTTGGACAAGATAGATACACTTTAATATATAAAACCACTGTATTTGTATTTCCTTTTACAACAGAAAAGGGAGAGAGATAAAGTAAATCTGTCAATATAAAGTTTGATTACTTTGCTTTACATGTGTGTGTTTACACACACAAAATAAACTCGTTGCGGAGTTTGATGCACCAATACTTTATATATATAATTGTGTGTGTGATGTGTTTGTTTTTCATTGTTTCATCGTTATACTTATAAAATAATGCAGAAAACACTATTACTACTACTATCGCTCTGCCTTTATATCGTAGCAGCCATTGAATTCAAAAATAGATTTGATCAAGACCACTCAAATTATGGAGACTATCATAACAATAAAGAGTAATGGACGCTATACTTTATGTATGTTATTGTACTGACTTTTATATATATTATCGGGATTTAGACATATTCAAGAACACTTGGAGAGTCTAGTCAAAGAAGGAGAAGAGAATGCACCCAAGTTGAGTGAAGAGGATACAATTTATTATCTCTTTGCACTTCATGACGCCAATGGTGATGGCTATTTAGATGGACATGAACTGTTGCAGGCATTTACTGATTTCGGTGAAGGTCATGGTGATGTTTCAAAGTACTTGTTGCTGGAAGAAGTAACTGAAATGATTGATCATGTGTTGGAGGAAGACGATTTAAATGGAGAGTAAGTTGTGGGGTTTAAATAAGTAAAAAATGACACACATAACTGACATAATAAAAACCAAAACAATATAGTGGACTCATTAGTTGGGATGAATACCTCCAATCTCAATTGTATCATCCTGATGCTTAATTTTTTTCTTCTTTTTTTTGTAATAATAATAAACTTTTCCTCTTTTACTTTAATTTCTTTTCTAAACCCAAAAATACATGATACAAGACCTGCATTGTCGCATCCAAAGGTCCCGGGATACAATAACGCAGACAATCACTTCCTCCTACATGCCCATCGGGTCTCATATCCACCATCGCACCAAGATCAACAAAAAGACCGCCAGCAGCCTCCACAACAGCTCTGGCAATAGCATTACGACGTTTTGTCTCGCTCCATCCAAAAGGGAGTTTTTGAAGTTCGCTATCTGTCAATGGCTTGGTGAGGGGCTTATCTGCATCATCACAGAAGGGATGTCCAATAGCATAGGATTTATAAATGACAAGTGCATCGGGGGAGGCGTCTCTAATGACCTTCATTGTCTGGATAAGGCGTCGGGTAAACATGAGATCATCTTCACCGAGTAGCGGGGTACGACTGAGGACAAGGATGGGGTATGTGGTGAGGAGACTGGAGGTGACAAAGGGCCATTCGACGACGTTGGCGAGGGGGTGGCCTTGATCTCTGTTTTTGAAGCTGCGGATGGTGGAGAGGACATCATTACGGATATAACGTATTCTCGTATCTTTGGGACTTTTACAAATGGTGTGATCTAGATATTAAACATTTAGATTTGTACATATATATATATATATATACATCCTTAGTAGCATCTCTCTCTCTCTATTCCTACCTTTGCAATTGAGTTCACCAAAGCAAACAGTAGGATCCTCTCTAAAAGAATCCAACACTAGATCATGAAACTGGTAGTGTACCAAATCGCCTACAAGCAACATATGTCTTCCCTTCATCAACTTGCACCATGAAGGAGCCGATATAGCATTGTACTTTAAGGGGCACTTTGACTTCCATGTATACTGTGCTGCCTCTCTCTTCTGATCCTTCTCGTGTGTCTTGTAAAACTTGTTGTCACAACTACTATACAGCGGATCCTGCACATGTTTCAACTGTAAACTCTTCTCATCTCGCACCCATTCACCCGTTGTCCAGCAATCCACTCTCTTTCTGAATTCCCCCTCATCATCTGCCCATTGACTTCCACGAATGCCTTTATACTCGTGTGCAGGAAACTTGCGAAGCGCCAACTGCTTTGCCTGTGCCACTGCCTTATCATGAACACGCTGTCGCTCTCTCGAGTCGAGATGAAGTGTTAGTAGAGTCTGATTGGGGCTGAATTGGGGTCTTGTGTGTTCTGTTTTGTACCAGGGAAAGTCTCTATAGTAAACTGTATCGTTTTCAGGTATATAGTTGAGTATGGTTTGTTGTTTGTATCCTCTCTTTTTGGGGATGTCATCGAGTTTGTGTGGATTGTTATTGGGTAAGATTGCTTTTATCAGAGCGACAAGGAGAAAGAGGATAACTCCATAGATGATGAATCGAACCCATTTCTTCCACTGCGGCTGCCTTGAGTGCAAATTATGGATCATGGTTTAAAAAGAAAAGAAAACAAAAAGGTATGAAGACTAATTATTATCCCCTTGTAATGGAAATCATAATTAAAATAAAATAATTTTTAATTGTGTGACATAGTTTATAAGTCAAATGTAATAGGTTGCTGTCTTGGCCTATAACGATGATCAGATATTGATGCATTAATGTACAAAATATCATTATCATCAAAACAATAGCCGTTTGCCTCATGAATATGGCCACAAACGGATACTTTGGGCTGAATGTCCTCTTGTATTCGTCTTGCTAAGTGAGGACATCCAACATGTCTGCCCCTTGTGATGAGATCTTGGTATTTTCTAGCTGGCGTGTGTGTTATAAGTATATCGATGTCATTTGGTATGGTTGACCATATCTCTAGTGATAAAAAAAAAAAAGGCGAGACTTAGTATCATCAAAATCAGAATGGTTGTTATTCTATTATTGTACCTTCAAGATCATCCAGCATAAAGGCACCACCTAAATGCATTGGTGAATAAGGACTAGCAAATATCTTGTAGTTTCCATACTGTTTTGGCAGTTGATAAGATTCATGTTCAAGGTAAATCAAGCCATTCTCTTCTGCCATGTCCAATATTCTATTCCGCTCTCTCGTGCAACCAAAGCGTGAGTCTAAATAGTGATCATGATTTCCAGCAGTGATGATTTTAATCCTGTTTGAAGCCGCAGCAGCTATCAGTAAAATGGAGAATGATAAAACTGCCTTTTGTTTTTTTTTTATTATTACTTACTTATGAGGTAAAGAACCCAACCATTTAAACGTATTTTCGTACTCTTTGAGGGAATCTCTTCTTGCTAAATCACCGGCATGTACTTGATGAAGGCAATGTCGTTTTGTTATTTTATTTTATTAAGCTCGTACTAAAATATACTTACATAAAACATCGCCTTTTGGTACAGCAATGTCTATCTTGCCGTGAGTATCAGAGATACAGACAAAGCGAGTGGTACCATCCTCTTTTGTATCTTGGTTGTTGACTTGAATCATTTTATAGTATAATATATTTGAATTAAAAATAAAGAAAAGAAAAGAAAGAGAGAAGATGTACTTTTTTTTTTTGTACATCTCTGACCGTGCGGGGCTGAGTTAAATGAATTACCAAAAAGAGGAGAGTCAAAAGATTACTCTTTTTGAATTGAAGAAGAAAACGAGTCGTATCTCACGTGCGTTCAGGTACACGATTTAGAATGAAATTGCTGAATCTTTTGGGGTATCGATACCGACGATGAAGACGGAAAAACAGATTATGAGGAAGTATTTAGAGAAGGCAATTATATTGAATTCTGGAGAGGTTTCTGAAACTAGAGAGGATAAAGCACAGGAACCCAAATTTTGCCAATGCTGATAGAAGATTGGCTCACGACGACGAGACTAATGACGGCGAGGATTGTAGATTGCCTTTTATTACCTTTGGAGGAGTTATGTTTCCCGTCAATATGCGTGCCAAGGTTTCTGATCTAGCCAGAGCGTATCTTCGAGTCATATACCAAGACAAGGGGGGCAATGAGTGGGTTGCTATTGTGATTGATGAATTATATTCGTCGCAAGTGTGTCCGAGGTGTAGTCATTGGGCGTTAGAAGGGCTATCTCTTGAAGAGAACACCAAGTATGCAGTTTAAGTTCGCTCTCAATATGGAGCTGTGTGGCAAAGAGATGTCAACTCTAGTTGTAACCTTAGCTAAATGTTAATGTACCAGAAGGAGAATGGAGAAAAACCTCCAGAGTTTCAAAGTGATCCTGACGATTGTTCTGTTGATCCAAATCCTATTCTATCCTCTGACTCTTCCGATGATACCTCTTCTATTGATGATTCTTCACGAGTTTTTCCTCTGGTACGTTTACTGTAGCACATTCCTCGTAAGTGAGACGAGTTGGTGCTAAGTTGCTAGCAAAAAATAATTAAAACTCAATCATCAAATACTAAAAATGGTAATTATTGTTGTCAGTTTCACACTTATTTTTACAAAAAAAAAAAAATGAAACGCAGAAGTGTGGGACCCCCTTTTTTTCTTATTTACTATTATTCTTTCAAAATAGACTGAAATAATATATATTTATAACATAAAATAAAAAAACAAATGTCAAAAGATGATCCTCATGCCGATCTACCAACTTTAGATCAAGTGCTCACAAGAAAGACACTTCCACCCGTATGTCTCTACAATTACTACATTGTCCTGCGAGATCGACTCAAAATGGAAGAAGTGCTCGACTTTTATCTCGATTTACAGCACCATGAACAGCTCTGGAAGCGCTATGTCAAAGCCATGCATCGTTCTGGTCACCTAACGGAGAGTGACCTCGCAGACGGTTACCACTCACCACGCATCCTCTCTCGTCTTTCCTACAATAGTGATGAAAAGCAGCGAGCCGATTCATCACCTCCTCCGATGAGAAAAGGCGATAGTTTATCAGTGCCGATGCCCGTTGTACGACCTCCCTTGGACGAGGATGAAGAAATGAGCTCAGCCATCTCCACCCGTCAGGTCCCCAGTCGAAAGGATCTGACCGACTCCTCGCAGAGACTTCTATTGCGTTATCTGGTGCCCTCCGCTACAAAGGAACTCACACAGTTACCGGTGGAGCTTAAAAATGCCCTGCGCCAGGAGCTGGAGAAACCCGGTGCGCGTGATGATCCCGTCTTGTTTAGGGAAGCAAAGGATTACCTGTTTGAGTATATGCAACGCCATGCTTATCCAAAGTTTTTACGCTTAAAAGTGTGGGGGAATGTGACACTTCACCAGCAGCTGGGTCGTTTGGTGATTGGGTTTCTTTGTTTGTTGATTGCTTTTACGACATCTTTGAGTTTAATATTTTTAGGCTTCCCTCAGTGGGGAGTTCGATTCTGGGTAAGAAAAAAGAAAAAAGAAAGAAGCCTAATGAAAGACTGATGGAACTCTCTCTTGTCATAGATTATACTCCCATTTTGGGTGGGCATTTTAAATGTATTGGTATTTCTTACAGGATTGGATCCACTTTGGGTATTGTTATTTAACGTGAGGTAAAGTACATCCCCAATCTCATCAATCAATCAATCAATCAAACAAACAATATTCACTGATTCATTATTATTATTATTATTATTATTATTATTATTATTAGTGAAACAACCACCTTTCGATTCAATAAAATTGAACAACCTCAAGTAAAGCGTATCTTATGGTCGCGGTCCATCTGGCTATTAGCAACTAGTCTTATACTATCCGTTATTTGTACAATTATATTTTGTGCTATACCTCCTCACCACCTTTAATACAAGAAAAACAATACCCTTTTTATATTATTTACTATTCTTTATACTATTCACAAAACAACATGCCTTATTTAGATGTAAAATGGATGGTAACACATGCCTCATGCATTCAGTAATAAAAAAAACAGAAACAAAGTCCAATTCTTTTATATGCAAGAATAAAAATGTACATTGTATTAATAATATTAAATAGTAATAGTAGTTTAATAATGAATATAATGATGATATAAAAGAGAGTGAGAGAGTGCGTGCGTGCGTGTGTGTTGTATTTTTATCTTTTGTATATCTACACGTGAGAAATTAAATTGTAATATATATAAACGATCATCCTTTTTAAAAATCCGCAAATTTATCACGGTAAGGATCAGGACCAGAAACACCATACCGCTCATTCGTCTCTGGGTATCTATCAAAGTGAGAAGCATCTCCTTCTCCCTTAATGTTGGGTACGTAGGGTGCTCGCACCTGGCGATTGGCTACCTTGATAAAGTCAACTCCGTGGAACCATCGATGGTTTTTGATATCTTGGGCGCCTCCCTTTAGGTTGCCATAGCGACGGGAAAGGTCGGGTGTGAGGAGTCGTTTTAGTAGGTCTTTTGCGTGAGGGTCAAAGTAGGCCGGCCATTTGATTTTACCTTGCAATATTTTTTCGTAGAGTTTCAGGTGATCATCATCGTAGAAAGGTGGATGGCTAAAATATTCCCATTTAGCTTTTTAGTTTTTTTTTCTTTACCTAATGTACATGTATATTTACCCTGCTAGCATTTCAAAAATGAGAATACCCAAACTCCACCAATCGACTGCCATACCATAACCTTTGGATTGAATGACTTCTGGTGCTAATGTTTTTTTTTTTTCAGAAAATGTCAGTCATTGACGCACAGCCTTTTTTTTATTTTTATTTTTTTACCAAGATAATCAGGTGTACCACACAATGTCCAAGTAATGTCAGGCACATGCTTTGCAAATCCAAAATCTGTAATTTTAATATGTCCCTGTGAGTCTAGCAGTAAATTTTCAGGCTTCAAATCACGATAGATGATATGCTTGGTATGAAAGTACTCTATTGCCAATACAACCTCTGCAGCATAAAATTTGGCAACATGATCTGGAAAGCGCTATTTTAGAAAATCAAAATAAGCGTTCTCCTCCCAATAGAGACATCTATTTGTATTTTTACCTGATTTTTACGCAGAACACTAAACAGTTCACCACCAGGCACATAATCCATCACCATATATAAATTCACATCGTCCTGAAATGCACCCCACAGATTCACCGAAAAGGGGTTTGCCACTAGCTCCAATATCTGCTTCTCTGAATTGGTATGTTCCACCTGTTTTAAACGGACCACTTGTGCCTTTTTGAGTACTTTGACGGCATAGAAACGACCGTTGTGTATCGATTGGGCGAGGTGAACTCTGCCAAATGAGCCTGTGCCAAGGGTACGTAATAGTTTGAAATCGTCCAATTTGAGTTTGGGTCGGTTTTTGCGTTGTTTGAGTATTTCTTTATCGTAATCTTCATATTTCTTCAATAACCGTTGTCTTTCTTGTTCTATCAATGGTGATGAGATGATGAAAATGCTTTTTTTTTTAAAGAAAAAAAAGTATATATCTCACCTTTTGCATTGGTCTCTGATTTATCTAGAAAAAAGCTCAATTGAGTATTTACGTATTTTTTAAAAAAAGAGAGAGATATTCTTTACTTGAAAAAGAATCTACTTTTGTTTGTATGGACTCATCTGATAAAGAGGCTTCTTCTGCTTTCGGTTTTTCCTCCTTACCAAAGCCAAAGAAAGACCGACGTTTGGGTGTTTCTTCACTGCTCGATTGTCGAGTGGCTCTGTTGATGATTTTATGAATAAATGACATTCAATAAAATATCAACAAAAAAAAAAAGAGAGAAAAAAAGGAAAAAAAGATATATATGGACATCTCAATTTTGAATTATTACCAAAAAAAAAAAAAAAGTGACTGTCTGTTCACCACACATTTTTAAATTGACATTGTGGTGCTACTACCATCAAATGTAACAAGGAAGAGTTTTGCACAACAATAAACAAATCCCCATTTATTTCTGGACTTCTTATTTTAGTACAAATAAACCTTTTCTTTCTTTCCGTTTTTTTTGCTCCTTTTTCTGCTTTCTTTACATATTTATTTATTTAAGCAGGATGATTTCGGCAGTATACCCTCTGGAAGGTATCTCTTACTTCTTTGCTCACCCAAAGGTACCATAACAAACAAACATACATACATACAATAAACTACCTTCACATATATCTCAACCCCTTTTTTTGCATTTTTCAATAGCAACTATGGTGGAAGACCGTCGCACCGATCGTCCTCACACTCGTATTCAGTGTTGTCTCGCTCGTGATCGCCTTCAAGTTTCTTCTCCCCTACCAAGTTCATCACCTCGTCCATCACCACTGGCCCCACTGGCTCGCCTTGTTTGCCTCCATCATCCTGGCCATCATTGAATCCGCCATCATGAATATTGTGTGCTATGCTGTGCTGGTGCCCTTTTTCCAGGATGCTGTATTTGATGCGACTTTGAGGGCGCGTGGCCTGGATAAGATCTTTGACGAGATTGTAGAGGTTCCCGGGGCAATTCTGTGTTGGCGTAACTTTCGCTCCAGTCTTTTGGTATTTTGGGCACTTTTGATCATCAAGGTACTCTACGAAAAAAAAAAAAACCATATTTTTTATTTATTTACTAACGTTTGTATATATTCTAGATTCTTTTATTAATTTTGACTGCACCACTTCAGTTGATTCCATTTGCTGGCACCGCCCTTGCCTGCTATATTAGCGGTTGGCCTACGGCGTAAGTTCTAAAAATGTCAATTATAAAAAAAAAAGATAGGTATATGTTCCCTAAAACCTTATTTTTTTTTTTCTTCATTAGTTGGAGCCATCATTTACACTATGACCTCGAGTTCCGTGGCCTCAAAGTATCCGAGTCTAGTAAAAAGGCATGGACCGACAAGTGGTCTTACACCCATTTTGGTGCCGTTGCCTGTTTACTTGAACTGATTCCTATCCTCAATATTCTCTTTGTATGGACCAACTTTATTGGCAGTGCGTTATGGATTGCGGATGTTTATGAGAAGGAACACAAGGTTGCTGCTGAAACCATTTATCCTGTCGCACAAGCCCCATCCACTGAAGAAAATGAGAATGCGCCTCTTCTTGCTGATGAAGGTCAAGGTTATGATACCGTCTAAAAATAATAATAATATATAATAAACAAATAAGCAACGTGAATAAACTAAATAATGAAAAGAGACGTAATGGTTCAACCCTGCATGGATGATGTATTTTTTTTTTATTTATTCTAATGTCAAGAATTATGCCAAGTGATAAAAAAAAAACGTACTTTTAATAGTAAAATTGTTTCAAAAAAAAAAAAAGAAACCGAATTGTGTATAAAATTAGACATTTTTTTTAAGAAAAAAAAGGACACGAGTTCGCAGTAAAACCTTTCTTTCTTCTATTTCTTCATATATCGAGAGAGTATCTTTCACAATATACCACATGAGGCCACCGTCCAATTCGTCTGACCATACGTCACAAACCGATTCACCCATCTCCAGTAACCCAGTATTGGATCTTCAGCAACCCGTGCTGCCGTGGGTGCGCTCAGGCTCCTACCCGTCACTGCATTCATCCATATCGTCTGATATTCATATTGTTAAAAGATACGTGGGGGAGGGCGCGCCTGTGATACCTGTCAAAGAATGGCATCGATGGACGTGGCACAAGATGTGGCTACTTGCCATGAATAGTTTGGTAAATATATGACATATGTATGTATATTTAAAGAAAGCTGATACACTCAAGCACAGATGTTTGCTTATGGGTTGATTATTTTGATTCTTGGGCTTTGTACATATTTTAAACGTAAGTAACCCTTTCACAATTGTGAATGAGATGGCTAAAATGTAACCGTTAGTTTTTCAAAGGGCACTTGTGATTGTTGTTGGGGAAAGAACGATTTTAAACTGTAGGTGACACAATTTTTTTTTTTTTTTTGTGACATATAATCATCGTTTTTTTTTTCATAGTGGTGACAGCAACAGGCATAATATGTCTATCCACCTCGCTGATAGGATTTGTGGGTATCGTATTAAATAATAGATTTTTACTCTCAATATACAACCTCTTACTATGGGTCTGCCTCGGTATGCTTGCCTCCATTGGGTATGCATCATATCGCAAAAATAAGTGGAATATTGAAGGAAAGCTCTCTTATCAGTGGCACTATGATCTCTCGGCGTATGATAGAGCCATTATACAATCAAACGTAAGTCCTACTTAGAGTAACACGGTAAAGAAACTGAGTCCATTTCTTTTCTTTTTTAGCTCCATTGTTGTGGTTATAAATCGTTTTCAGATTTTCACGAAACGTCCAACAAGTGCTACCCACGTACCCTCTATCCAGGTTGTAAATTCAAGTATCAAAATTTCACGAAATTTGCGCTCAAAACGGCCTATACTGTGGCATTCAGTATGATTCCGGTTCACATTCTTGTTTTATTTTCCGCATTGCTCTGTTCAAATCATGTCAACAATAAGTTTGGTAAGGGGTTGCCCCCCAAGTTGTACCATGTGGATTATAAGGGTATTATTGCAGCGACACCGAGCGTAAGTTTATTGGATGTGGCGCATCCACGTTTACGTCAACGTACATCATCTTGAAGAAAAATACCCAAACCCGACATAGCTTTTTTTTTTAGTGATAGTAAACTGGGTTTTAATACAATATCACAGATAAAAAAGGCTGCCAAGGCATATCTACTTTTAAATAAATGTTTATATAAACTTGAGATAACCAATTTTAATGTTTTATTATTATTATTATTAATTATCTAATTTTATTTTTATCATCAAGATAGAGAGAGTTTTTTTTTTCAAATGGTTATGGAGACAATGTTACATATATAACATGAAATTC
>MU622247.1:19366-34272 GCA_025399235.1 Backusella circina FSU 941
AGTTATCTATTAATATGGTAGAGGTAAATAAATTTTTAACGTTCACAAGACAAACGACGGTGAAAATCAAATCATCAGGAAATAGATGGATTTAAGGAACACTAACGTCGAATGTAATAGTTTGTGTCAGTTGAATCATAAATAGTTCAGTTACCACTATCATCTCGTCTCAATTGGCCTTTACTAGTCGCTGACTTATTTCATCGATTTCTTTACATACTAAAGTGTCATTTCCGGGTAGTTCCTCAAGATGGACAGTTTTTTGACCGATTTAAACTGAAGAATAGTTATACCCTTAATTTCGTTTAGTGAGAAAATGGTTGTTCCTCCCAAAAATATTATAGACTGCATTCATTAAATATTGAGTAGTACTAACACACGGAATTTGATTTGGAGAAACGACAACAATAAATCGTTCTAGTGGCATTGCGAGTAGTTATATTGATACACAGGACACTATAGCAGCTACTGCTTGTGAAATAGAAGGCGCATACGTGTCTGCTAGTGGTAAGGAAGGACGATGTTCATTTTCTGGTCTCAAGTCGGCTTGCTACCTAGCGGACCAAGTTAACACGAGTCGACCTTCTTCTTTTTTTGTGAAATTGGGTTGGGTAGTGATGGAAACCATCAAGTATATTGGATAGTGTAATATAGTTACTATAAGTTAGGGTAATATATGGAGGATCATTAAGTAAACCACAACATCTACTAAGTACCGTCGCAATGGGGATTATTATTTAATTTCGGACTAGAACATATTGGTTAGGACTCTTTTTTGCCTCAAGTGTTTCCGGAGAGCAAAAAAAAAAAAAAAAAAAAAAAAAAAAAAAACAAAAAGTCAAAAAAAGAAAAAAAAAAAAAAAAAAAAATCAAAAAAAAAATCAAAAGGTCGAAAAAAGTCAGAAGAAAAAAAAAATCAAATATTTTACTGTTGTCATCTTTTCTAGGAAGTTCGGAGACTTGCATATTTACAGGTAGCGTGTGGTCAGAATTGATCACGTTGTAACTTGAGTAACCGGTCGAGGCTCAGTAGCCAGCTCAATAAGAAATTTACACTTAACGAAGTTTTTTGTCCGACACTCAAGCTTTAATGTTTTTTCTCAACTGTTCGTTTCTATTTCTTTTTCTTCTCGATTTGAAAAACAAAATCGAAAGTTCAAATCTCCTCGTTCGTTGCGATAACGGAATAACCTTCTTTTTCTTTTCCCACAACAATGGGTAAGAAGACCATTCATTTGATGGAGAACCCATATCCGAGGAGCCACGATAATTTAGATGAAAAAGCCCATGTGACATAAAACTATGAAACGGGGTTATTACCTAGTAGGGTATAGATATATATATATATTTATTAATCTGAACGATTACTGAACGTAATCCATTAGTACGCGTCCGTAACCGTAATCGTCGGTTTTGACGACCATATGGACGAATGCAGCAATACGGATCGTTAAGTGGAAATCATTTCTTCCTCCGTCAATTTCCAATACCACGTCTCCATTAACTCACGCTTGGATGAAACCTTCGGGCGCTCGCATGTCATTCACTGAACCTGCTTGTTTATTTATACGGTTATTTGACTATCGTTCTATCCGTTTACTTCAATAACTTTCTTGTCCGCGGCGGAAATAAGTAGGAATATTGTTGGGGCTACAATAGCGACCGGTTCCTTGTTAGCATGAACTCGAGAATAGGGTTCATTTACTAAATCTGCGATAATAGTAAGGACAGCCACCTCCACCGTACAACTGGCCAACATGGCAACGACGGTTCAGTGAGTTTGGACTGTAATTCCATAAACGACGACTCGGTCTCAACCATTTGCTGACAATAGCAAGTAAATTTTTATTCCTTGTGAGTTGTTTGGGAGTTCCGTGAGCTAGACACCGTCTACCAGATGATTGTTTGGAACCACTTAATCGAAAATTTTTATAGGCAGAACACGTATAGTTTCTATCTCCTTCGCCTATGGTGCAGGTCATTTTCGTCTAGCCTACCATGGGGGTAGGGGTTACTTCAGCTACTACGGGGGCGTACTCTTGCTACAGCTACTCTTGGTTCTGCGCCGGTACCGGTCAAGGGACAGTCCGAATGACTCACTACTCAAGGTTTTTTGGCGGTTTCTTGTCCCGAATTTCTCTTAACCACATCATGAAACACCGCCGTTACAACTATAACCTTGTCGATAACTTGAGAAATTGTTCATACTAATTTAATGAATTTTCCTTCCTTTTCCTTGTAGTCAAATATGTTATTTCAATGAAAAAATATATAAGTAAAACATACTTACTTTTCTCTTTTATTTGTCCCTTTTAGACAAGGATATCGTCTAAACACGTCTTATAAGTTTAAATGTTAATAATTTTTCATCTTGATAGTTATCATGCGTTAAATTTATATGCTTTTATTTTACAAATTTAAACGCATGTCAAAAAAAAATATAAAATAAAATATTATGTTTTATATGCATTTACATGTTTTGGTTACACATTTATATTTGATTTTTTAACATTTGGTATCAATGTGGCGATACTGTTTCAATCGGTCAACTAAAACGAACATTGCTCGGTGATTGAAATAGGAAGAAACTGGGGGTAACCACAATTGCTGCAAGTCCAATGTTACTAAAAAGTAAAATGAGTGTCAAAATAAATATAATTTTATGTCTCTTTATACTTACTAGCTCACATAAGATATTTGTCTAGTTTCAGACCATTTACAATCAACACCTCTTGTCTACACAAATAAAATTGAGTGAGCATACGTGATATAAATGCCACTATCTATTTTGATCATTTTACCTTATATGCAAGGAGAGCGGAAACTGCAATCATAAGTGCGCACCATATTAAAACCACTAATTCAGCAGCAGTAAGATGAACCCAATTGCCTTTTGTGGCAGTCGGGTATGTACAAAGCCAACAGAAATCCGAGGTAGAAATCATGACATCCTCTACTGCCATTGGATAGACTGCATACCAGATAATTAAAGGCAGCAATGCAATAACACCAATTAAAATAATAATACGTAGTAGAAATCGAGACTTTAGATGGGATGCGCGGACGGTAAATACATTTTGGAAACTGATAAAAAAGAGAGATAGGCTTAGTATTATACCATAACATAGAGTAACAATAACATTTACATTCGATAAATTCTATAGTTCTTTGCAATAATACTTCCTGTCACCAAAACAAAGGCAAGAGTCATCAAGACCTGTCTCCATATACACTTGACTATTGACGGTTTGTCAATAAATAAGGCAGTGGCAACATAGCCACAGCAAATGCCAACCAATTGTAGATAACAGAAGAATGGACTTGAAATCATAATTTGCTTCATTTCTCTAAAGAAAAATATCAAAAACAACATGATGAGGCAGGAGAGTATACCCAAGACACATAATACGATGATGGTAATTCCAGTAGGTTCGTTTAACATTGGGTTTATAGCTAATTGTAAAATGGTGTTAGTTATAATATGCTTATATATTGGTGTACACCATAATGTCTATAAGCTTTACCATAACGTTCCACCATATCATGTGGTTTTATTGTGGTTTGACCGAGATAAGTGATGTTAACGTCAGGTAAAAATTCAAACTTTTCTAATTTAACAGTAGCATATGGAATAGAACTTCCATTTTTCATGTACAAAATTTGAAAGTATCTAAGTAATAGAAATGTAGGTTAAAATAAATGGGAAAAAAAAAGACAGCACACAGTTTAGCTTGTTTACCCTGATTCTAGATCGCCTATATATGCATTATGAAACAGGTTGGTAAATATGCTTTATAGAGAGAGGAATAAAACTTACCAGTATTTGAAAAACTCATATATCCTACATAATGGAAATGTAAATAAACAAACAAACAAACCTATTTGTATATAACTTACCTGCTGGACCAGTATAGTTTAAATTATAAAAGCTAGGTGTCATATTAGTAGAGTTAAACTGCTTATTCTGAAGTTGTGCAAGTCCTGCTGATCGACCGCCAGGGTAAGTATCAAGCGCCTAAATAAGGTCTGTGAGTACAACAAATAAAGTAAATTTGGGGTACGCTTTTTCATAATTACATGATTTAAACCCAACGCAAGCAATTCGACACAGGAATATGCAGAGGGTGCGTTATACGACAACCCTGTTGTGTTCCATTCTGCCGGAACAGTACTGTAGAACCAAAAAAAAAAAAAAACGTTAATAAAGTTGTCTTTGCGCAAAACATGTTGGATAGTTACAATTCCTCAGGAACACGTTGTTCCTGCCAAATTTGGTTTAAACTGTCATAGGCCGTCTCACCACTCACTACAGACACAGTCAATTATATAATGTTTTTTTTTAAATTAAAGTCTCACTTACAATCCCATAAACCACTAATAAACATCAAACCGTCATACAATTCCAATTCCTCAGGTTTGACAATGGTTTGTATGACAGGTGAAATATCATTTGTAAGCATCCAAACCCAACCTTTGGATAACAGTCCCATTTGTCTAAATAGTTAAGGGTTAACTCAAAAAAGTATAAAAGATGAATGAAAAAAAAATATAAAGATAAGCTTACAACGCTTTGTTTAAAATAGTCATTTGATCAGTAGTATCAGAGTCAGCTAACACAACAATCCGAGAGCCGGATTTGTCTAAACTAGTCAAAGCAGCTACAAAAGGTGGTTAGTAGACAGCTTTCAAAAAAAAAAAAAAGTCTAGTAGTACCTTCAATGTTACTATCATCCATACTATAAAGTGGGATCTGTGTCATGGCTTTAATATTAAGTGAATTTGCTTGGTTTACCATTGTGCGCAGGACTATAACAAAATCGGCGATATTAGGTTTTTTTTTTTTTTTTTTATCTCTATTATTGAAAAAAAAGAGGTACCTTGCTGCCCTACTGCATCATTTGTATAGATTAGAGCAAACATGCCCCAGTCCATCGCATCAATCCAACTAACGAGAGAGTTGCCGTAGAGCACGACATTACCTACAGTTCGAAAAAAATACGGGTATATATCTTTATTAGATAATTCGTAAGCGGCAGACGCACAGGAACATTGGGGTATTTGGTAAAGTCCTGTGATTGCTGCTGAAGCTTCTGTCATTGTTGAGATCATATCACCAATGACTGCACTGGATTTATAGGGTGTTTGGAATTAGATGTCTATGTGCATGTGTTTGTTTTCGTAAATCATTCAATACAACTTACTCCACACCACTATCAATCATATTGACGCTGGCCCATGATGTTTTTCCCGGATTCAATTCGTCTGAATAATATCTGGTGAAATTTAATTGAACATCTAAAAAAAAAAATCAAACATCTTTAGATTTGTTTTCTACTGCTTCTTCGTGGTTTTTTGTTTTTTGCTGTTGTTGTTGTACCTGGAAGTAAGTTACTACTTTCGATGGACTGTGCTGCTAATTGTATGGCTAAATCACTCGTAATGATCATATCCGCCAGACTCGGATCTGTTGCTATCACATCTGTTGCATTAGGGAATATAACGCCGATTGTATATACAGGTTTTGATTGAGCGTATGCTTTTTGAAATAGAAATATATACAAAACGCATGATAATAATAAATGTATCATGGAAGCAGGAAAAAAAAAAATAGAAATATAAAATAAACAATAACGAAAGTAACAGCTACAAAAAAAAACAAAAAAGAAAAAGAGTTAAAGTGAAAAAGGTTAGATCACTTATTAATTAAATAGCAAAAAGAAAATCAAAACGGAGTTTCTTTAAACGGAGTTGAATAACCTTCTTTTATATTCTTGCTTATTTTTTTTTTTATCTTTAAAAAAAGCAGAATAAAGTTGAATAAGAAGAGAAGTAACTTGCATTATGCTGATCTATGCATTGTTATTTTCATGATGAGTTTATTGTTTGTTTGTTTGTTTATTTAAGTCAACAGAAAACAACAACGACATTTTTATTTGTTCGTCAAGTAATAGAAAAATGAGTTGCACAAACACACAAACATTAAGAAATGAAAAAAGAGGTCTATTCCTTTATTGACATTTCAGTCAAACATTGTTTTTTTTTTTGTTACATGTCTGAGATGTTGTGCATTTGTTTTTTCTAGTGCCAGCATCCAAATGTCGATTCAATTTCTCCGAAGCCAATCGATGATTGCTGGAGGCCGCCTTCCCGAAATACTCAAAGGCGAGCTGAACGTCCTTTGTGACACCAATCCCTTGTTCGTAGTATTTTCTAAAATGGATATGACGAATAAGAAAATATTCTATTCATCATATTCTACTTTTATGTGCTCACCCTAATATGTACTCGGCTTGGTCGTATCCCAGATCAGCTGCTCTTTTACACCATTTGAAGGCCAAGTCGTTCTGACTGGATAAGTGTCCTGGGATGCCAGTTTGATAGATTTTTGCAAGGTTTAACATTGCGACTGGATATTGGAGATCGCTGGCCGCAACATAGTATTGATAAGCTTTCCATTGATCCAGAGGTTGATCCAATAAGCCTAATTCATATATTCTACCCAATGAATAGATGGCATCTGGGTGTTCATATTGAGCGGCCTTTTTAAGGTAATTAAATGAAAGTTGCTGGTCGACAAAAGAAGTGCTGCTATTTTATTTTATTTTTGAAAAAACCACATGTGTGTGTATGCAATTTAGTATTAATGAACTGGAGACAAATATATATATAATACAATTACCTTGGCAGTCCAACACGTTCAGGCTCATTTCCATAAATGCAACTCAGCATAAAGCACGGTTCAGCACTTAAGCGATCATCCGTTTCTGCAGCCATAACAAGATAGTCTACACCAAGTTTAAAGTTATTTTGGTTAAATTCACCAAATAGATAAATTTCAGCCATTCTCTATCATATGAATATGTAAGTATTTAGCACTTTTTCCCCTCTTTCTTTTTATATATATATACTAAAATAAACTAAACTTACTATTACAGATGGAATATGATTGTCGTTTACACCTTTGTGATATAGTTTTATTACCTTTTTAGATGGCTCTAAAAGTTGAGCCAGTTCGTAATGGGCGGCAACATAGCCCTTCTTTGAAGCCTTTTGAAAATTCTTTTTTGCCTTCTTTATCTTGATGGATTCATAACCCGGAACATCAGAGCCACGAAGATACCAAAGACCCTCTTGATACATTGCTTCTGGGTGACTCTTATTTGATAATCTGTGTATCCAGTAACCTGCTTCTGTTAATAGTCTATTTCGGGTGGGATTACATGTATTGTAGAGATTGGCGATTTGTAACAAGTAATGTGCGTATGTTATCTGAGTCTCTTGTTGTGTTTTCAGAGCCAATCTACGATATAACTTTATGTTATCTTCAATGTTGATTAGGCTACAGGACGCTATACTAAGTGAGCTTGGCTTTTTTATCAAGTCTAATCGTTTTAGTTTTGTGCTATCAATCGAGCTTAGCGTGGAAGTAGGAGAGCTAGCAAATGATCTGATTGTGCCTTCACTCCAGGGTGAAGCACTGCGGGATGGCACAGGTGAAGAGTCAAAAAAGGTATTCAAGGAGAGCGTGCTTTTACTTGCCGGTTCATTAGCAGTGGGATCAAAAGGTTTTTCCAAATGGACCTTTTTTGGAAATGATGATTTTAGGCTGTTCACCAGTGATTCTGGAGGATAAAAACTCACTTGATCATTGAAAAAGGCTGTCTCTGCATAGAACCAACCTGGCAAATTATCATGGCGCTGAACTTGATTATAATATGTAAAATTATCTGCAGCCATCATGATGGGTTAATAGTAAAGGCAGGAAAATAAAAGCAACAATAATAACAAGAAAAATGAAAAACATGCGTGTTTTTATAGCGCTATTGACACACTTGCCTTGTTTGGCTATGTAAACGTTTCCTTTCAAGAAAAAACAAAACAAAATCATTTTTCTTTATTAAAGGTGATACATAAACTTTAAAAAAGCACGGTTATGACGGGGGATATACAGGTTGGATATACATATAATAATGTAAAAAAGAGGAAAAGTAAAATGAAATAAACAATAATAGCAAGATTCATAAACTCATCAATTAATTATCATGATAATAACATCTCTCACATACACGCTGTTGTGTTGTATTAAGAACAGCAACTGACTCACTTGGAACATCAGGGTCCTGAACAATCTCTGTAGCATTTAAAAATATCTTCCAAGGCGAGCATTTGTCACACACAACCATACCACACTTTCTACAATGATGTCTTCTTTGCAATAGACCAAACTTGCGTTCACATAATCGACATGCCTTGACAGATGCATCAGCTTCCCAGACCTTTTTGTTTGGAGGATTGATTTCCAATGAGGAATCACTAATATAGTCCAATGTTAATGAATCTTCAGTAGGTTGCACCAATGTTGTGTCTGCAGATTGTAACTTGAGTTTCTCTGTTTGTGAGGTATACGATTTGATCAAAATGGAAGCTTGGTGCTTTCTAAATTCATTTTCATCACCTAAAAAGAAACAATGAATACCTTTTGATTATTAAAAAACGGGGGTGAGATACTTTACTGCTAATACCACTTTGAAGCACTTTGATTGCTTCCTCATACTTTGCCATGTTGAACGTCAATACTTGTATAATGGTGTTGGTGTCACCCTCGGGAGCAGGATCCGGCTTGACAGTCTGGATAATCTCGTTTGCCTCTGCTACATAATCATTGGGTGTCTCTGTCTCCTCTTCCTCTTCCTCCTCTTCTACTACTACTTGATTTGCAATAACAACATTCTCTCCACGATGATTTCCCTTTGTCAGATCCATTCTTCTCTTCATTACACGGACCCAACGACGACGTCTGACCCAGTTGTACCCACTTGTAGGTACAACTGGAGTCCATTTAGCGTCCTCTTCCTCAAAGGACTTTGCATACTGCCAACCAGATGTGGGATCGACACGTGGATCAGTATAGTCAATTTGCCAATCAGTTAACCAAAACCAATTTGATAAACAAGAAATACGATGATTGTTTGTACTTGTTTTTGGTAACTGCACCATTTCCTTTGTAGTGTACGTCCCATCAGGATGTAAAGACCAAGCACCTCTTGTATCGGTCTTGACAAGATTAGCCTCATTAAACTGAGGGCGAGATAAACCTAATAATGAGGTTGCTCTCTGATTTTCATGAAGAATGACAATCACGGTCACATGGAATTCTAATAAATCGTAAACAGCACCAAACATGGAAGCCCGCTTGTTACTAGGATTTAAAACGCCTATATTCATTTTGTATAAATATGGAATGTGCAAATAAATTAAATACAATATATATACCTTCTGTGTGCTGGTGATGCCACCATTTTCTACCTGCTTTTTCCAACATTTCACAAATATAGGATTCATTTGCAGCTGCACTCACGTCATAGGCAGCTTCTCCAAAATTATTCTTGATAAGAGGATTGGCATGAGCTTCATCCAACAAGAATTCAACAATCGACATGTGACCCTTTGATGCAGCATTGACTAAACATAATGAATAACGCTACTAAACTAGATTTAATATATATATATATCGCTTACTTAGTGGAGTATGTCCCATTTTGCTACGTGCATCCACCTTTGCCTTTTTATCGACCAATAATCTTACAATTCTCAAATAGCCTCGTGAGCAAGCATTATGCAATGCTGTCCAACCATCTTTGTCCTTTTGATGGATATTAGCGTGGCTTTCCAGCAGATAGTGAACAACGTGATAGTGGCCGCTATAAGCAGCTTTTAATAAAGCGGTCTAAATGTTTTAATATATGCAATTGGTTGGATTTTGCTTGTTTGTTTGTGTATGTGTTTTATTTTTTGTTGATTTCCTATTACCTCTCCTTCTTTATCTACAGAGTCTACTCGTACAGCATATTCCTCTACTAGACACTGTACTATCTTGAGGTGACCGCGTGTTGCAGCAAAATGGAGACAGGTAAGACCTGTAGCAGGATGAGGGTCATTGACAGCCTTAAATGGATCAGGTACCAACTGCAAAAACTGTCTTAGTAAAGCTAGATTACCAGAAAGAGCAACAGATCTTAGTGTTTTTAACTCGTTTGACTTGTTCTGCTGCTTAACGATAGGCGGCGGTGGTAGATTAGCCAGTTGAGGCAACTTTATATATTTGTTGTGTGAGTAACCATAGTATTTATGGGTTTCTCCAGGCACAGCGGGTGTACAAAAGTCAAGCACTGTTGTCATGATGACCTTCAAGTGTTAATAGAGAGATAAAAGAGGAAAGGGAAATGAAAAAAAAAGCGTGTGGTTTTATTAAGATATTAATGTGACTTGAATCGGACACCAAGTTACACAGATTAGACTTTTTTTTTATTTTCAAAAAAAGCAAGGAGGGATCAGTACTATTATTTATAAATAGAACAATACATTCTATCCAAACGTCATGCTTGGATCTACTATTTTCCATGTTGAATGTAAGTCGTTTATTATGGATTATCATTGTATTATAAAAATAATGAAAAAAAAGGGGTAGAAAGCAACACTCCGCCACTTTCATCTCTGAATTTAAACTCCGAAATTTATATTTATATTTAGTGATTTTTTGTTGTGTGTTTATTTTTTTTTCTTATTTTTTTTTTTTTTTATTACAACAATATTAAGGTTACAATATGTTATCACACCATGAGCTTTCTACGCCTCCACCAGAAGTAGAAGCAATACGTAAAGAATATGAAAATATGTCATATGACGAAATGTCACAGCGCTTGGCCGAGAGTTATAAAGAATTTGAACACCTACTTGGTAATCGCATCAGTATACCTTCGAGTGCCTCATCTGATACTGAAGATGATGCTTCAAATCAAGTTGAGCAAGACGACGATGCCAAAAAAAAGAAAAACATGCAAAAACAATTTATAAAAGCCTGCACGAGTTCAGTGGAGAACGTCAAACCCTATTTAGAAATGAAAGATATGATTGATATTGATGCAAAAGATGAAGATGGAACTACGCCTTTGATTTATGCTGCTTGTTTTGGCAAATTAGAAATAGTCCAAGAGCTCTTATTAGCGGGTGCTAATACAGATATTCAGGATGCTCGTAAGTTCAGTCAAAAATAGAAATAATCATGACTCATTTTTATTTTTATATATTTTAATCTAAAAAAATAAATAAAATATTAAAATACATTTTAGATGGCTGGTCTGCATTGATGTGGGCTACTACAAACAAGCATGAAGCACTCGTAAAGCTACTATTAGATCATGGTGCTTCTGCTCAAACAAAGTCTGCTACTGGGCGTACAGTCTATGACTTTGCAAAGTCTGACTCTCAAAAAATGGCAGAAATTCTCAATCCTCGTGATAGCATGTCCTCCACTTCAAGCTTGGGTCTTCAAACCGAATATTCCTCCATTTCATCAAATGCAGGTGATGCTGATCGTTATTATCAATACACAACCGAAGAAAACTATGAACAGTTCTTGTCAATGGATAGTGAGCGTAGACCAAAGTTAATGGATGAGTATCTCTTTACTGATAGTGAAGATGAAGATGGTCAAGACGACAATGACTACAATGATGAGGACAATGAGGAGGAGGAAGACGACGACGATGATGATGACGAAGAGAAGGAAGTTGAATTTTACTGGGATAAATGTATGCCTGATCAAATGTTTGTATTTGGTGCAGACGATCTTTCGTATATTCTAGATACAGTCATTTCAAACTTAACACTGCCTGTTCGTAATGTACAAGAGATATTCCTACCAGCAAATGTAGTCTTTTTGTGCGCCCGTTTTGCTCACTACTTTTCAAGTGAAGAACTAGCCAACGACGTAATGGAAGGTGGTCTCTCTAGACTAAGTACCTGTGTCAAGGTAATGATAATGATTGTTATTGTTATTCATTCATTTACTCATACCTCATTCCCCTTTTTAGAAAAATGGCCATGATGTTGCCAATCTAGCTTATTGGCTTACCAATATGACACGACTGCTCTATTATCTTAAAAAGGATACTGGGCTTGTGGTCACCACAGCAGAATATCAATTGAGGCTATCGGAATTAATTTCAGAAACCTACAATTTAATTGTAAATGACGTCGGAGCAAATATTACTGCTATTTTAGAACAGGCCATGTTGGAACATGATCCAATTACAGATCTAGAAGAGGTCAACTTTACAGACGACTGGCAAAGGTTCTTTAGACGCAGTACGAGCAGAAGATCCACCATGGATGAGACACAGATGCAACGCCAATCAAGCCAATTTGATCAGGATGAACCACGTACAATCACAAATATTTTAACAAGCACTCTTTACGTTCTTCAGTCTTATGAGGTTCATTCTACAGTCATTATTCAGTGTCTTGCTCAGTTCTTTCATACGCTTTCTTGTGAATTATTCAACCGCATGTTGACAAAGAAGAAATATCTCTGTCGCAGCAAGGCATTACAAGTTCGTATGAATCTGTCCGTGATTGAAGACTGGATCCGTAAAAACAATCTACCTTCAAGTATGATTGGTTATTTGAACCCTTCTGTTCAGTTATTACAGTTATTACAGTGCTTGACTCAATTGACAGATATTGAAAGCTTCAAAGCGACTATTGAAGAGTTTGATACAGTGAACCCACTTCAAATCAAGCGCTGTGTTGTTAATTACCGTTATGAAACTAACGAGACCCGTTTACCTGAAATTATCGAAGCCTATGTTGTTCAATGTGCCGAGGAAACCATCAAATTTAAGCAAACAAGATCTTCTCGTACACTTGAAAGAAACTCGATCCAATCTATTCAGAGTCAATCACTCCGACGTTCCCTGTCTGCTAGGGATAGCATGAGTCAAATCATGGGTTCTTTTATGTCTACTCATCCTGCAGAAACAAACACTAATACAGATGAGAATGAGGTAGAGGACAAGGAGATCAAGGAGACAAAGGATTCTCGCTTTATGCTACCCTTCATGGTGCCTACTACAGCCCAATTGGCTCATGTGAGTGGTTGGTCACATAGAAAAGAAGAAAAGGTCACTCTGGTGCCTGTTGTACCTGAAGAATGGATGGATAAATTGGATAAAAACAACAAGCTTTAAAAAAAAAAAAGAAAATTCATCCCTGAAAAGAAGACTAAAACTAAAAAAAAATCGTAAAAGAGAAAAGTATAAAAAAATGAAAAAAAAACTGGTCATATAAAGTACAGAATATTTATACCCTCACCCATGCACTCTCTTTCCCGTTATGTTTCCTTCACCACCCTTATGTACATTATATGGTTTTACAAAATAAATAAAATATGTGTTATACTGTCTTTTTCAAGAAAATGAGAAAAGGTCGGGTATTATGCAATCGACTCAACGGCATAGAAATTCTTTAAGTCTTCGGTATTTCGGATAACACATAATAAAGCATAATAATAAGTAAGTTTTGATTTATATATAATAATGGGAATACTTAGAAGAGGAGTAGAACTGAACTATGTCTAAATAAGAGATTTGAACACGAGTTAAGTAGTGAAACATGTTACGTGAGGTGGCGTACTAACATCCTAGGCGTAACGAAATGATATTGTAGTTTTCAACGTCATAGGATAATTTTTATCTTAATATAATATATTTATCTAGTAAATATATATTAGATAAATATTAAATGAACACCCAGTCGTTGGGTCGGTACTTGTTCCAGATGCAGCTTATTTAGTTTGTACCGGTTGAGACGTCAACCGAGTTTTGGTGCATATAATAGTTTAAATTGTAACTGCAGGTCAGGGAAAAAGTTCAACCCGTTTTATCACTTTCGTCGCAGATTTAACACTGCTATTCAGTTGTGGTAAAGTCTACATCCGACGAATCAATTGAAACCTCTCCAGATAAACAAGAATATTATATTTATATAATATTGAAAAGAAAAGGTATGTGAATGACCTCCACTAACACTAAGTCTTCCAAGTACACAATTATTTATTAGAGGATTAGATAGTTGTTCTATAAGTTTCCTATGTTAGAGAGATAGCCCACCTAACTACTGCTCTAGAGGTGCATTTTTGTTTTGTAACGTTTACCGGTGTTCACCTGTACCGATTTTTTTTTTTCTGAATTTTTGTTTTGTAACGTTTACCGGTGTTCACCTGTACCGGGTAAAAGATTATACTTTACCTTTCCCTTACTCATTTGAGTCAACGTTAGTAAACTGTCGTACCGATTAATGGTAAAACCCACTACTACGCATGCAGCAGCAGAAAGGTTGAATGACAAAAGTGGTTCATATATAGAAACAATAGAACAACCCAGTAATATATTATATTCTTATTTCTTTTTAGTTCGTCTTGATGTATGAAGGTATATCTAACTTTCGGGATAAAGAAGTCTGTGCTGTGTACAGTGCACAAAACGACAGTACCGATCGTACTTCGTTCGGGTTCAATAAATTTTTTGTACATCGTTTTACTTATTATACTAAACATCATCAGATACGACTCTTACTACTGTTTTTTACGTACTTAGTTTTATCAGAAAAAAAATTACTACGTATTTTATCTTATATGCGTTTAAGCTATGTTATAATTATGACAAAGAAAGTTCTTTAACTCTTTTTTAATGTTTACTTACTCTTTTTTATTTATTATTAACTCTTTTTATATTTTTTGTTCACCCATTGGGTAATCTATTTGTAACCACTTTACTATTTCAGAACCTAGTAGAACCGAGCACAACCTAAGTAATAATCAAACGGCAAAACGTAATAATTTTATCTGCACTATTAAATGTATACTGTTAATTTCAACTGCTATCTACCCTAGGTAAATCTACAAATTTGTATAGAAGAACACAATAATAAGTAACTCAGCCTAGTACTTAAGTACGGGGGAAATCAGGTGAGTAGAATCAGAGGGACAAATCAGTTAGTCATAAAAGAGTAATTTATAAGTTTGAAAAGAGTTCTTAAACTTTTTGAAAAGAGTTATTAAACTTTTT
>MU622247.1:53243-68354 GCA_025399235.1 Backusella circina FSU 941
TATATAATCTATGTAAATAAGGTCTAAAATAACAACAATATAATATAATTTATTATATTTTATTTTACTTATATTGAATGACTAACCCGGTTATGATTATAGAAAACTACATGGTTTTTTTGTCATGTTCCATCGAGGTTGTTTTCTTCACGATATATATGTTTTTAAGTTTTTTACTATTATTATCATTCTTTATGGTTATGTAAAAATCCTTTTTGCCTTTTAATGTAACTTACAAAAGAATATGTATGATATCTGGTATAACACCTAGATTTAAGCGTTAGAAACGTATACGCTATGGAACACCTTGGTCATCGTATGGTTGACACTAAGGACGTTATCGTAGGACCTGGTAGGTGATTTTGTTCTTGCTTCTCCTATTCATATGATGTAAGAATTTTTTAAGTATATATTTTTGTTATAAATGACTTTTTAATATTGCTACCTGGGTACAATTATAACCTTTGTTCAACTATTATATTCAAGCATATAGAACTCCACGTGAGAGGTCTACAAAGAAGGTATAGACAAAGCATCCATATGATCCTATTAGGTTACTTTAACCTGGTCAACTGTAAAAATTATATACATTATACATAAGGCAAGCAATTATAACATTTTCTTCATACTTTTTTTTCTTATATTAAAATCATTGTCTTCAATAGCTGTTGTCTCACTACTGGTTGGTCAGGCAATAAATCAAGTTATAGATGCACACCCTGAGATATCCGGACCAGAAATAGCAGTATGCCTTTCACTCTTTGCAGGACTTACTACCATGCTTATTGGATTGGTTCGACTTGGCATTTTGGTTGATTTGATTTCAGAACCTGTCATTGCTGGCTACATGACAGGGTCAGCTCTTACTATATCACTTGGTCAATGGCCTAAAGTTTTTGGTGTTCATGTAAATACCCATGAAGCACCATACCTTATCATCTACAACCTCCTTAAGCACTTAAAAGAAACTAAACTGGATGCAGCTTTTGGATTAACTTCACTTGTTATTTTGTACCTCATAAAATTAGGGGGTTCAAGGTTAGGAAACCGCTATAATTCATGCAAGAAGCCTCTCTTCTTCCTAGGTATCATGCGTAGTGGTCTTGTGGTGATTGTAGGTACACTCATCTCCTTCATAATAAATAAGGACCTTGATAAACCTAGAATATCGATCATATCTAATGTACCCGCTGGTTTTGATGCTATGGCTATCCCTAGTTTAAACATAACTATACTGAAAGAGGCAAGTGGTGTCCTTCCTTCTATTGTTTTGATTTTAATATTGGAACATGTTTCCGTGGCAAAATCTTTTGGTCGTATGTCTGATTATAACATTGATCCGAATCAAGAAATCTTGGCAATTGGTATGAGTAATATTGTTGGATCATTTTTCGGGTAAGGATTGATATATATATATGATTACATGTCTACGGATATATATGTAAACATGTATAGACGTACATATGTTTCTGTATATATTTTATTTTTATATAAATATAAATGGAGCATATGATCCACTAACATGATCATCTAAACATATTGTAGTGCGTACCCATCAACAGGTGCATTTAGCCGTACAGCAGTGATGTCGAGATCTGGAGCAAAAACGCCTATGGCTGGAGTATTTTCTGGTGCTGTTGTTGTACTAGCTCTGTATGCATTGACTCCTGCATTCTATTATATTCCAGAGTCTGTCTTGGGAGCGGTTGTGATTCATGCAGTGACAGATTTGATGGCAGGTAGAAAGTTTTTGAGAGAGCTATGGAGAACAAGTAAATTAGAATTCTTGATTTTTTTTACGGCTGTCATGATCACGGTGTTTATGGATGTGGAGACAAGTATTTATGTTGCTGTGACCTTATCATTACTTTTGATGCTACTTCGACTTGCCCGCCCCGCAGTTAATAGTCTATCTCAGGTCAGTCTCTCAAGTAAATGCATCTATGTCAACGAAAAAGATACCCATTTTAAGGCGCGCACAAATCCATTACCTGCCGGTGTTGTTATCATTCGACCCAGTCATTCAATCCTCTATCCAAATGCAGGCTATGTTTCTGAAAAAATTATCGATATTGTTAAATCCCATACTCGTTCTGGATGTCCAAAAGACATTGAGCAGCCTTGGAACCAGCCCAAAGTGGAAGACATTAAACAAAAAGAAAAGCCTTTCCTTGACGCCATCGTTTTTGATATTACAGCTGTTGACCAGTTGGATGTAACTGCTGCCACAACATTTCGCTCATTAAAGTGTACCTTGGATAGATATGCAGGGAAAACGGTCGAATATCATTTTTGCGGCTTGGCTAATAGACAGGTGCGACATGTTCTTATTGAATCCGGCTTTGGGCAATTACCTCCTTCCATCACCGGTGACTTTGAAATAAGCAAAGATCATAATGCGAATAATAATAGTAGCGAACCCTTAGAATCAATGGAAACGGTACATAGTATAAGGGATCCAATGAGCATGGCGTATTATTCTGCAATCACAATACCAGAAGATGGCCCTCTTGATCTATATTCGGCTTTTCATTGGGATGTAGAGGCAGCAATACGCGCCATTTCAAAAAGACGCAAACCCCAACTCAGATCAGAGTCTTCTATTACAATGTATTAGGATATGAAAAAATAATAATAAAAAAAAGGAAGAACATAATGTATTATATATAAATATCTCTTCCTTCCTTTCCCTCATTTACTCACTAAACAAATTAGTATTTTTATATTTATTCTTTTACTCTCACTTTGATGCTTTCATACTATTTTCAATTTTTTTTTTTTTTCATTCTTTACATAAATAACAAAAAAAAAGGAATTATACAAACATTACTATTTGTTGTTACAGTCAGAATAAAATAAATATTATTAAAGTGAATGTTAATATTACAAGATTTTTTTTAGTTTATTCGGTTTCATTATCGGAATCTCCTGTATGATACAAAGTAACTAACGATAATTAATTAGTTTAACATAAATACGCACCGAATTACACTGTTATAATAACGCTAATATATATGATACTTACGAGAGTCAAACTTTTCGAATGGATTCGTTTTTTCCAACTGACCCAAGATATTATTACCATCCTGATCCAGATCTAAACTTAAACTTTCTCTCATTTTTCGAAAGTTGATTGCATCAATACCATTGGGCTGTTGAACAATAGGTTGGATAGGTGGTTTCATGTTTCGAAGTAATGCAAAGTTTATGCTTTTAAAGAATGGATGCAATTTGAGATCACTCGCGCCAGCACGAGATCCTAACCGATGCTTTTCGTCTTTAGTGAGTAGTTTGCGAATGAAATTTTTGCAATTACTGGATACCGATGAGTTGTATGGAGCAGGCTGTTGATAAAACATAACATCAAGATGAAGGATTTTAGAAAACGTATCGTTTCGGTTAAAACCTTTGAAAGGCGTTGTACCATACTAGAATAGATGAAAATAGGTAAGTAAATAAATCAATTAATACGTACTTAATACAATATTACTACTCACCAGCATTTCATAGACAAGTATACCTAAAGTCCAAAAATCCACAGTGAAAGCATGCCCACAACCTTTGATTACTTCAGGTGCAATATATTCTTCTGTTCCTACAAAGCTATTTGTACGAAGATCATTTACACAGCTCCTTGTGTCTAAACATAGCGGCTATAAATAATAATAAATAGTTTAATATTAGTACTTGCGTCTGAATTTAGTTTATTTATTATTTATTTACTTGATTTGGAGATTTGGATTTTATAATGCCTGGACAGCCGGGAGGAGATGATCCTTTACTTAAATCAAAGTCAGTCAACATGATATGTCCGCTTTGATGTAAGAGGATGTCTAGAAAATTGATTAATTAATGATTACGAAAATATAGTAATACTTTATTACTTACTTTCAGGCTTAAGATCGCGGTAAATATGCCCTTGAAGATGAAGGTATTCTAAAGCAGCAATTACTTCAGCAGCATAAAAACGAGCCCCTTGTTCATCCAAGCATTTTCCAGGTCGTAATTGAAGTGCTCTGAAAAATTCACCACCAATGCAATATTCCATTACAAAATACAGATAATCGCTACTTTGGAAACAATGGTATAACGTAACAATAAAAGGGTGGTTGGCGGTTTTTAGGATCTGTTGTTCTGCAAGAGCACGCTTGATTTTATTACGACGGATCATTTCTTTTTTAGAAAGCACTAATAAAGATTAAGTATTGAGTAAAAAATGGTTGCCTTGGTTACAGCTACCATAGTAACGAGATAAATACCTTTCATTGCGAATAGTTTTTCTGTTCCTTTTTGTCTCACCATGTATACTTTACCGACGTCACCTTTTCCGAGCATTCTGACCTTTGAGAAACTTGCAGGTCCCACTTCAAGTTGTTTTACTTTAACGCTAGCGGACGAATATGTACGTTTACAGAGTCTCATATGTTCATACAATTGTTTTTGTTCCACATTTAAATCTAAGGTGTTTAGAGATGCTAGACTTGTAGTGTTTGCGCCATTGCTACCAGGGTAAATGTGGTTGGCATTAGGTGCAGAGGCCACCCTACGAATGTTTTTGTGATTCGACTTTAAAACGGCGGTTGTAAACCAAGAGTTGGACTTTGGTGTGTTGGCTGTGTTACTCATAGTAGCGTTGAGTTGAAAACTATCAGGTACGGTGAAAGCATTCATAAGGTCTGTTTGGCTACTATAGCTCTCGAGCGTTTTATGGTGGTTTAGTGACGAGGTATGTGAAGGTGCTGGTACACATATTGTAGAGTTTGACGAATTAGAATAAATGACTGACATGAGCTAATGTAACGTAGTGCTTGTAAATAATAATAGTGGTATTTATGCTATTGCTGTGGTATGATATGTATGTAATTGTAGTAATATATAATAATGGTATTATTATTATAAATACCAATAAAGAAAAGAAAGTCAAAGATAATCTATGTATTTATATTATGAATAGAAGAAAATAGAAATAAGAAAGAGAATAAAAATAGAAATAAGAATAGGAATAGGAATAATAATATTTAATAAAGTAATATATATTTAAGAGAAAGAGAAAGAGAGAGAGAAGGAGCAATAGGTTTTGTTTCTGTGAACAAACCAAATTTAGCAGTTAACTTGTGTGTATGTCACACCACTTTATAAAATAGCTTGGTGGTCAGCGCGACCAATTGAACAGCAAATCTGTAGTTCAAAAAAGGAAAACGGAAGCACCTTAACAATTTGATCTGATCTTTTGTTTATTTATTAAAGTGATAAATAAAGCAAAAGAATTACTACAGAACATTCCAATCATCCCCTTACTATTTTATTGACATATCATAATTCTATAACTTTAATTAATTAAAAGGTATTCTCTTCTTTCTCATTTTACATCTTGACCTTCGAGCTGGCTTATTTTACTAATTTCATACTCCTTGTAATGGTATTCATGTCTTTAATAATAGAGAAGGTATGCAATTATATTATGTTTGAAGGCATAGTAAATATGTAGTTACTACAAAGAGAAAAAGATTCATTAAATGATGACATATTCACTGAATAAACATATAGTAAAGCTATAGAGGTCATTATATCTTGTTTGTGTGAGGTATGGTTTTTTTTCTCGGTTGCAAGCCCTTACATCATGCATTTTAATTGCAAATTGCTAAAATTGGTTCATGATTAAGTAAGTCTGAGTTTGTTTCTGTTGTACATTCTTAATTGAACTCACAGAATTGAGTAAAAAACATTTGGCCGAGTTATTTTGTACATATACTTGAGAGTGTTGTTTTAGAGTCTTTGATGTATAGGAATAAGAGCATAGGAATACAGAACAATAATAGCCATGCATTACTGATTCATATTTAATTAACCATGAATATATGCTCATTAATACTAAATCTAACGTATTGCATTTCAAAGTAATAGAACAAATGAAAACAATTAAGGATTCTCTTTGTTGTTGTCTATTATTATATTGATAAACACATAAAGATCACTCAAATGACACGCCACAATAAAATTAAGTTTGTCAATGGTGCTATTGTGGCAATCATGACCACATGGCTTTAATGATTTACAAATATTTAGTTTGCTTTTTTCGTTTTTCTTTAATAGAAAGCGGATATACAGAAACTATGTGTAATCTTTTTAAGAAAGAACGGAAAAGTAAATCTACGGAATAAACATAAGGTGAAGTCATGTTAATATTAGCTATTGTCTTGTCCTCTTTATCAAAACGAGAATTACTACTTTTCATTGATTAATTGATTAATTTATTTATTCATTTATTTATAAATAAATATAAAGCCTATGGTTAATAATATTAATACAAATAAATGAATCAAAGTATTTGACTCATTAGTTCACATTAGTGAAAATTTTTAAAAAGTAAGGAAGAAATTATAAAAAGTAAAAATCTGTGTTACTATTCATAACAATTGTCATGTTTTTAGTTTTTGGTGCTGATTGTCACAATTATATTGTGTGACATTTTGATTTGAAAAACAACTGTACGAAATCACTCATCTTTATCACTAAACTGACCGCACAGGAGAGGACAAGACTATCAAAAAATAGCTCAAAATACAGACAAAGTATATTTTCATATGTAAAACATGATCAAGCATCTGAAGTATATATATCTCGAGTTCTTTTCGTATTGAAAAATCAATATTTCACTCAAGTTGATAGTTGTATACATATAATATATGGCTGCTCTTCGTTGTAAACTATCTGTTTGTCACTGTCACCGAAAAGTTTAGTTTTAATATATAAACTGAGGGACTTAAAGATAGTCTTGTCCTCTCCTGTGCGGTCAGTTTAGTTTTAATATATAAACATAGTCAAGTAAACAATGATACAATGTTGGTCTTAGTTTAGACTATTAATAGTATGAAAGATATTTTCACATCTATTAAGAAATCTTAATAATGCATCGTATTTGATATTTAATATTACTATTCATTCCTTTTCGGCTGCCCTTGTAGTTGAAAGATAATCAGCTACTTAAAGGGGAAGCGTAAATATGAAATCATTGCATAGATAAGAATGGAAATATCTACTTGTGTATATTGGTCAAAATGGAGTATTAAAAAAAAATCACCATTTATTTAAGCATAACGTATTCTCAAATACTCACATAAACATCTTCACTGTAGTATTAAAAGACGAGTTTAAAGTAAATTAATACAAGGAGTAGTAGAAGAAGGGGAATGCATATCTTTATTGACATAAATATAATATAATAGAACAAATAAAATGTCATAAATGCATAAGATGCAAGGGGATAGACTTATTGAACCAAGTTGGCCAATTTTTGATTTAATTCAATCAATTTAACTTTATGACCGCTGACTAGCATATATTTACGATAATTGAAATCAAGTTGCTCAGAAGGTGCCTCTGGATAGGTTATTTGTTTAAATTCGTCGATTACTACTGTAGTTATTCTCTCTTTAATTTTATTATAAGTCTCCACATCTATCTTCGGGCTTCTTAGTAGACGTTCGATCTCCAACGTAAGATTATAAACCTGTCTCATGAACTTGTTTATCTGATGTTGTTGCTTGTATACTCTTTGAGAATAGTCTTCCCATTGCATAAATTCCGAATTTAATTGATAAATTTGTTGATAAATTACAAAACCATTATAGTGATTTTTTTTTATGTATTCCAAAGGCGCTATTGAAAGTAACCGATCTAAACTGTTTTTTACATCATTGTGAATTGTTTTAAAGAACGTGTCCATTTTGGATTTCCACAGACTGTACTTTTCTTCAATTTCGTCTTCTATAAATGGACAAGGGACGCCATCGCATTCATGATTAGGGTGATGATTTAGTTTGATAAGTGTCATTATTTCCAGCTTCGCTCGACTATACCAAACAATTGCCTGTTGAGATTTTATCAGGAAGTCACTTAACCTATAATCAATAAGGTCCTGTTGTATATTGTCAAGCTCTATTGAGTTTTGTGTTCTTGAAGTTTTCTGGTGTGTTACTTGACTCGTCTCAGAATAACGATACCGTGGTAATCGAGAGCGCTGCTTCAGTCGGCTTCTACGCTGTTTTGAATTATCAAAATGCTCCAATTCGGTGGACATATTACAGGTGATCATTGTGTTCTTTGTATTTTAATGTTTTCAAACAGAAAAGAAAAGTAAGAATATGAAATTGTATTTAATCCGATTATTTTATGTAGAGTAAATCATCTCACGTGTATTTTACAACTATTGTTTTTATTTAAAAACAAAACGAAATTATATAACTTAAAACTCATCAGCATCATCTACTTCGTCTGCCTCGTCGATTAAATGTTCTTCAGAACCATCATAGTCTTCTAATAGTACTCCTGTATGTTCATCCTGGTCAAGAGGTCTGTATCCATTAGAGCCTCTACTAAGGAAAGAGGGAAGTCTGATATTACTAAATAGATCCGAGAATGAGATACGTGATAGGATACCAGCTATAGCTACAGGAACAACAAATACAGCAGCAGCAATCTTGGTCACAATAGGACTGGAAAGTATATTTGATCCAGCGTTTTGTGTACCATCTGGAAGTTGAATGCGTCCACTAAGAACAAATAAACCAATATATTAATACACTTTCTTTACATAAAGTTTAGCCAATCATTACCCAAATCCGCCGTGTTTACGATAATGGAGTGCAGCAAATACAAGACCGGCGCCCAAAATGGGAGCAAAGATAAAACCAAACCATCCACCTCCAGAGTGACTAGCACCAGGACACCACATCTCTTCACCTTTCTCAAGTTCATTTCCGCCCTGACAAGTGGAAGCTGCAATTTTACGATATCCTGTTGGTTTGTAATAAAAGTCACGCGTACCATCGCATTGCGGCTCTAAGGGAGAAAGTCCAGGGACCAATACACATTTGTTATTGGAGTCACGCACAAAGTTAAAATCACTATTTTTTAAAGTAAAGTATGAATGTTAATATAGCTAACTATCAAAACTACTCATCATTTACTCAAGTTTTCGACTTTACCATTCGTAATCAGCTTCAGTGCAAGTACAGTTACGAACTACTTCTCTTGGCTGAACCAATTTTTCACCAATGTAACAATCACGATCCTGAATACGACGGAAGTATTGTGTTTCACGTCCAAACAAACATTTCTCACCACGTATATCTTCCGGACTCCATAATTCAAAATCGTCGTCGTTGGGATGATCCAGATCCAATTTACATTTAGTGGGGTGTAGTGCACTAAAATCAATATGATATGCAACTGATTTTCCGCCTTTCATGCCAAACAAAACATACTTTTGGCTGGTACCATCAGGCTGAGTAATAATATCTTCAATAACAACTTTATCATCACGCTTTGTAAACTCATAGGTTTCCCATTTCAAACCCTCGTTAGTGGTATATTGAATGGTATTGGTAGCCTCCTCATTGTTAACAAGGATTAGAAGAGCACCTTGGTCAGCAAATTCCCAAAGATGAGCACCCTTTTGGATTTCTGTCCAAGTCTTACCAGCATCACGAGTAAGGAACATATCACCATCAGTATAACGCGTTAAACTTTTACCAACATTACCAACGCCAACCATTAGACCAACAGCACTCGATAAACTAAAGAGATCACGAGAGTTTTGACGTTCAGAGTAGCAATGAAGTTGAAGAGCGCAGTCTTTGTCACGACAGTCGTAAGATTGTCCTTTACTATCCTTTGAAGGTGGGGTGAGAGCAGTCCAGTGACCACCTGCATCAGCAGTCTTGCGAGTAACAAGCTTCTTGGGGTCTCCCTTATTGGCCTGACCAGGATTACTAACAATATTTGCAATAGAAATACCTTCAATACCTTGCATCTTTTCAAAATCAACAATACCCATCTCATTACGATTAGCATTATCCAATGAAGAAACAAAGTAAGTGCCGTTTGAGTTGGAAGTAAAGATAGTACCGTATTCGCTGCCACGATGCGTATTAGTAGACACATGAATCCACATAGAGTTTGCTGATTCCATAATAGTAAACGCCTCTGGGGAGAATTCAAAGGAGGCAGGGAATGAAGCAGTGGCAAAAGTAATACCATCCAAACTAACAAGAAGTCGCAAATTGGCACCTCCATTACGTGAGGCGGCAACGACCATGTACTTTCCAAATACAGTAACACCAACAATGTCATCAAAGACAACTTTCTTGTCGTGGAAATAATCATTTGAAGATACAAATTGGAGAGGGTTTCCATATTGGTTCATCTGGCTACCAGATTGGTCACGATATTGCTCACAGAAGACAGAATTACGATGGGCATCTTTAATACCACCATCACGACCCCAAATACAAGAACGCATATAAGTACCAATTGAAGCCCATCCACGGCCATTATCACGGGAATAAAATGCTTCAGAGTGACAATTTTTGCTGAAACCATTTTCACAGTTCTTTTCACCAACATAGATCAAATAATCTGGGTCGTCGTTATGGAAATTCATAATTGTACCTTGGAGGTTAAGGACAGGTGGAATAGGAACACGCATTTCCTCAAAGTTAGAGGCAGCATCGGTGGTAGAAAAGTGAATATCACCATCAGTGATGAAATAAGCTCTTTGGTTGAAATGAGGATTTTGATAGATTGAAATGACTTTATGATTGGGGAATTGATCTTTCCAGCTGTAACCATCATTATCACTGCGCCAAATCTTACCGTCTGCAGTACGTACAATAACACGATCAGTATCAGTAAAATAGATATAATCAACCACACGGTCTGAAAATTCGGTACGGCTGGAGGAAATGCCCCCACTTTCTCCACACTGCCATTCCTTCGATTGTTCTAGATTAATACCACCATTACATGTACTCTTTGTGTTTTTCTTGTATCCAGAACGGCCGCGGAAATTTTCTCCGGCCTTACAAATAGCAGGTCTGTCGGGATGTCTACCTTTGAACACACATTCATTTTCACTATTACGCCAGAAACCAAAATCGCATTCAAAGTCGATATCACGGCATTCACAGTTTTCTTCAACAACTTCAGGCTCATGGAATTTCTGGTCGACTTTACAAGCACGATCCTTCTTACGGCGCCAATAAGCGGTGCGTTTACCGAGTAAACAAGCATCATCACCATCGTCATCCTTGGGTATCCAACGTTCAAAGTCATTCTTTTCATCATTTTTCTTATCCATAACACACTCACGTAGTTTTACATCACTGAAATCAACAGTAATCATGACCTGTGACTTTTCTGAACCACGAGTATGTCCAACAATAATAAAGCGAAGGGTGGAGGAGAGAGGATCGGTCGTGAGGGTGTTGACACGGATGGGTTCTTCACTAAACTCATAATAATGCCATGTTTCACCTTGGTCCCAAGAATAAAGAAGATCTGTAGTGGCTTTTTCATCTGTGACCAAAACAAGAATAGAACCTTGATCACCAAACTCATAAAAGTGTTCGCCATCTTGAATCTTGACCCAGTTGTGTCCACCATCACGAGTTAAAAATGTATCACTTTCTGTATAATCCAAAAGAGCAGGACCGACATTACCAACGCCCATTGCGAGACCAGGTGCACCAGATGAAGTAAAGATAGCACCAGGTCCATGTATATCAGTTCGACTGTGAAGATTTAAGGTACATTCCTTTGTCCGACAATCAAAGCCGGAAGGAGGCTGCAAAGGCTGCCAGATACCTCCGTCATCCCAAGTAATCATTGTGCGTACCTTTTTTAATTGATCGCGGCTTCCACCAATCAATTCATCAGCATTCCATACCTGGTTAGCAAGAATAACACCATCTACACTCTGCATCTTTTCAAAGTCAACAAATCCGAAACCATCACCGTTGGTGTTGTCAAGTGACAGATGATAGAATGTACCATTTTCATTTGACTTATAAAGGGAACCATAAGCCTTTCCATATGTAACAGACTTGAAAATATTGAGCAGAATGGAATGTGTAGTTGACTGAAGTACAGTGAATGTCTAAGAGTTTTTTTTAAAAATAAATTAAGTAATTATAACGGATGATCTGAAGTATATATCTTACGTTACGGTTAATGTAATCATCTGGTGGAAATTGGGCCTGAGCAAATGTCTTTCCATCAATACTGACATAAAGACTAAGTTCACCTCGATCACTAGAAGCCACAGCCATAAAATCTTCAACAACAAAGAACTCAACAACTTTCTCGAAATAAGTCTCACTAGTACGACCCCAATCAGTTGTACGGATCAAACGGGCATCGCCACCAACTTGTTTTTTGTCATAAACAGAACAGAAAACAGTTTCCTTTTCAATCTCATATTTGGAATCCCGACCAAAAATACATTTTTCAACATACAAATCTAGAGAATCCCAGTCATGACCGTGGTTACGAGAAACAAAAGCCTCGGAATGAGGTTCAGGATCAGCGTTTTCTCCAATAAATAATAGCCAGTCTTTTTCTTGAGGATGGAAATCCAATATTTGACTTGCATGTGTACTAGGTGAAAGTGGTGTTTTTACAGAGCGCCAGTTAGAACCACGATCTTCTGTAACGTAAAACTCCTTTTCCATAAAAGCATAAGCGCGTTGATCATCAAACTCGTGAAGTAGAATGCTACGAACAAGATTGTTTTCAAGTACACGAGACCATTTGACACCTTGGTCAGCAGAGCGCCAAACTTCACCATTGCTAAGTCTAACCAGGACTGCTTCGGAATTTTTAAAGTAGACAAACTGTTCAATTTCGCTAGTAAATGAAATCTTGTATCTGGCAACGTTATCATCAGAAGGCTTGGCAAAGTTATCACCAGGAGGTCTGGATACTTCAGCGGTATTATCACTGCATTTACGATCAACAGGCTCATCCAGTGTCTTTGAAGATTCACCAATTATACAAGTGTTGCCCGGAATAAGGCGGTAGCCACTAGAGCTGGGATATGTATCATCCTTCGACTTGCAAAGGCCATTTGGTATAACATCGGGGCCAATACGTGTACATTTACCATTACTATCACGAGCAAAGTTATAATCACATTCATAATCAGTTTCAGTACAAGAGCATTCTTTAAGTTCAGTGACCGGGTCTTGGAATTCAAGACCAACATAGCAATCACGATCTGCTTTACGACGGTAAAACATTTGCTCATGACCCATCAAACAATCAGGTCCATCAGTAATATCACGAGCAAACCATTTTTCGAAATCACTCTTTGATTCGTCCTTTTCATTAAATTCACACTGGTGAGAGAAGACGTCGCTAAAGTCGAGTTGGATAGCCTGAACATTAGAATCTGAAGAACGAACGGAGCTACCAATCAACAAAAAGTTACGAGTGGTAGATTCAGCATCTGTTGTCAATATTCTAGCACGAATCTGAAGACCCAAGTCAAGCTTTTGCCAATTAGCCCCACGATCCTTACTCCACCAAACATGATCAGTTTCTTTTTCATCATCAATAATAACCAAGAGAGTACCCATATCACCAAATTCATACTTATGAGCACCTTCACGCACTTTTTGCCAGTTAAGACCACTATCAGTAGAAAGATAGGTATCACACTCATCATACTCCATTAAATTGGCACCAAAGCTACCCACACCCATCATGACACCTACAGCTGTTTTTGAGGAGAATACCTGTCCACTATTACGAGGTGAAGTAACGGAGTGCAAATGGAGTGAACAAGAATTGCCACTGCATTTCATATCTTGACCATCAATATCCTTTACACTGGTTATCTCTTTCCAACTAGCACCATCATCAAAACTCATACGAGTACGGATATCTTTATCTGGATTATCAATTTTTGTAGGATTCATTATTATATTAGCAATCATGATACCCTCCACGCCTTGTACACGCTCAAAGTCAATAAATCCCTGCAAATTACGATTGGTATGCTCAAGACTCTTGACAAAAAATGTACCATTGGAATTCGACTTGTAGAGAGAACCAAACTGGTCATTTCCACCACCCAAAACATCAATCAATAGTGAAGAAGATCCAGTACTTTCAACAATGGTAAATGACTTTTCATGAAGAGTAGCACCTTCAGGGAAAACGGCTTGATGCCATTTTTCACCATCCTGAGAAATGTAAAGGATCATATCCTCCTCAGTAGGAGAAGGCTTAACCACAGCAACGATAAAACGATTGATAGCACTCACTGCAATGACACCTTTGACCTCTTTACCAGTACCAAAGTCAACGACTTGTTCAGTATGAAAAAAGTCCTCAGACTGAACAAGTCTTAGTTCTTCAGGATTAAGTATACTTGTTACTCCCTTCTTTTTGGGTGATTCGACACACATCACTTCCTTGACAGGCGCATTTTCAAATTGTTGGCTAGAAAGACTCCAAATGCATGACGTGACGTGTGTACGTAATAACATCAGTTCTTCGAAATTATTCAGTGTATAATAAGTCTACATGATTTATCGTTTAGTAAACTATTACATAATCTATATTGATTCGTGTTACCTCATCATGGCAATCAACACCAGTCCATGAGCCAAGATTACATTTAAAACCGGTGAATAAAACATAACCAGGTCGTTCTGCGTGGAATGAGAGCTGAGATCCACCCGCTGCAGGTTCCACAGGCGTAGAGAATTGTTGCCAAGTTTTTCCCTTATCGGTTGTTTTCCAGTGTGTTTTCCCTTTACCCAAAACATAAGCCTATGAAAAAATGGGAATTCAGCAAGACTCTTTTATTTATTATATTTTGGGTTGCTAAGCTTACTCTATCAACATCAAAGGGATGTTCATATAAAAAGGTTGCTTCATCACCACTAATGTCATTGACCTTTTGCCATTCCTTTCCTTGGTTTTCAGATCTATAAAGAGTGTGCGAAAGTGCATCAAGCCAAAGGATAACCTTTTGTTTAATAAAAGGGTACAAAGTGTGAGAATGGTATGAGGACTATTGTTTTGTTTCTAATCTGCTTACCGGAGAATCTTTAAAGTAAAAGAATCTGCTTGGAGCTTTGTCAAAACCTGTCTTTGAAACTGACTGTAACAGAGCACCGCTAAATAGTGTACATAAAAAGAGCCATAAGGACAGACCCCTTAAGGTCCGCCACGAATATAACATTTTGAGGTAGTTTGGTTTTATTTGTCTGCTGCGAAATTAGTCGAGTAACAAGCGTGTTTAGTTTAATGAACTTACGG
>MU622247.1:71634-113412 GCA_025399235.1 Backusella circina FSU 941
TTTATTTATTTGTTTTTTTACAAAAATGAAAGTCATATTATGTGAATACAAATTGTATTACATGCCTAATATATCAAAAAACAGTACTTTAGTATATAAAGTTGGAAGAAAGAGAGAAAAAGGGGAAATTAGTGATTGAATAAGGCAGATAAAATAGTATATAAAACAGAAAGTGTTACCTCACCATTTTTTTAGAGGTTTGTATGGTATGGAGTGGGGAAGAGTAATGAGGAATACCACTACTTTTTTTTTTTAAGAAGTTGGCCATAAAACTAGTAATGTTCGCTGGAATGTTATCTATAATAAACGACGTTTGTTAGTAAATGATATAAAAATGGATACGAATCTATATATTTGCTTTATATTGTTTTGTGTATGTTGTAATATATAAAAGTTCAACTATTTTGTCTAAAGCATATGGCACGGATGTCTCACTCAATTTTGAGGTTTGCTGACTACGTGAGGATATGCTTATTGAAAGAATAAAAAAAAAAAAAAAGAAGAGTGTTTCTGCTTTTTAACTTTTGAGAAAATAATGGTTGGTTTCGCTTAAGTGAGAATCAAAGGAAATGGATTTCTATCTTTTTTCTAAAGGGAGAGGATCTGCTAAAACCAAAGATATATTTATTACTTGGTGGGGATCTATAATTTGTAGTAATTAACTTAAATGAATATATGCAGAAAAATCAGCTTGTACGATTTTGTTTACTAAAAGTCGTATCATCCAGGAGAATTTCCCTTAAAAATACAAAAATGTAAATATGATTAGGGAAACATTTAGTAAAAGGTTGGGAGTGGCCATTGTTATTGTTTCCCGAACTACCTGATTTGAATTGTTATTATTTTCACAAAAAAGTGACAAGTGAATTCTATAATTATGCTCCTTTCTTCCTTATCCTCAACCATTTTTTTTTTTTCGGAAGTGATGACCAAACACCCGACATGCAGGAAAAAATAACAAAAAAACAAAAACTCCCAAGTTGTGATATCATAGGACATAAGGTGAAGATATAAAACAGCGATGAAGTTATTTGATCTGCTGAGTTTCCTTATACTCTTAAAACAAGCATTCCTCTACTTTGGAGGGATACAGAAAGAAAAGTCATTTTATTTTATTTCTTCTTCCAGATAGAATGTATATACGTAATTATAAAGCAATAAACCTTTTTTGTATCCTCTTTCATATAATCGGTAAGTGCCACTTAAGTTATATACAAATAACAAAACCCTGTGATTTCTTCACGTTCCCTTCCATAGAAAGTGATATACTCCTTTTCTTTCTTTTTCTTTCTTTTTTTCTAAAGGCAAAAAAAGTTCTTTTGTTATGGCATTCCATATTATTAATAAGTAGAAAATTACTAGATTTGTGAAGTGTTTCGGTTCTGTCATTACTAATAAATACTTAAAGTAAACAAGTGAAGGTTTGAGAACCTCATCTTCGTTACACGAGAGTGATACAAATATTTAGGGAGTGCGTATAAATGTAATGTCAATGACCTTTCTCTTCTTCTCTTTTTTCATTTCTTTTTTATTTTGCTAAAACACTTTGAAGCTTAACTTGTAAAAACGAAAAAGAAACACAAAGCATATTTAACCACGCAAAAATAAAAACTAAATCAAATATAAAATGGGAAACTTTCCAAGCTCAATGTACGATAATCCATACGATTCTGGCTATCCATATGGTGGGTATGGCTACAACAATTACTCCTATAATGATCCAGTAAATACCTAAAACTAAAAGAAAATTATTCATACGATTATACGTTCATACGTTCATACGTTTATTTTTTTAATATATATATATATATATATATATATATTTAGTATTATTATAGAAGATATATGAATCAGTATTCTATGCCTTATTCGCCTTACTCAAACTACTACGGCTATCAGCAATACTATCCTTATAATCAGTACAGTGCTTATAGTACACCTCCTTATAGTGCATACGGTACTGGGCTATATGGAACGCCAATGACTATGTATAATTCCCCTCTGGCCTATGCAAATAGTAGCTATTATTATCCAGCATATAGACAAAGAGGATATATATAATATCACCTTTAACTTACCCATTTACTCATACGACACAAGAACAAAAAAAAACTCTTCAGATTTCTTTTACAATAATTATAACAACAATAACAAAAGGATTGTGGATCATCACGTGCATTTTTTTTTTCTAAGAAAAAGGCCGTTATTGTTTGTTTGTTTGTTCTCGTGGATACTTCTTTTTATTATTATTAATAGTGTTATTTATAACATTCAAGTCTACTCTATATTTTTATTAATAAACTCTTGTGTATTAATTTAATAAAAAAAAACTGATATATATAAAATCGGAAAGGTTGATTCCGCACATGTATGCAAATGGTGACACAGATCTATCAGAATATTTATTTACAAGCATGCTATTATAAGTATGTCTTAAAATTGACAATAATACGTGTATAAACTTTGGATATAAATAGCTGACTGAAATGGAGAGAAACCATATTACTATGATTTCAAGCATTTGCACAAGACTTTGTATCATTATTTTGTTTGTCTCAGCTCACGGGTTTCTTGGTGCTGATCCTTTGAATTATATAAAAGCATTACTTTTTGAGTTTCGTCAAAAATGGTCAACTGGTTTATTCTTCTTCGTCTTCTTCAAGGAAAAAATCGGCACACTTGATTTTTTGGAGATTACATCATATCAACGATCCAAATTATGTTATACACACAAGTCTGTCAACTCAAACCATTCGAGACTTTCAAAACCAGATCTGCACTTGATCGACTGTGCTTACTTTAAATTTGTTGAAATAAACTTTTTATTTTATTTTAGTAATACCCAGGATGTAGGCAGCATTAACGAATAGCTTCCATCTCGAGCTGTTAAAATATCTTTTGAATAAGAATTATGTATAATTCTTTTGTAGATTTCCTTCTGTCATAACACTCTTCAATTCTAGCACCTATCTTTGAGTGTCCCCAAGATATATTACAAAAACATATGTGAGCAGGCTTTTTTTTTTAGAAACGAGAGCATGGAAACCGCAATTATTTTTGATTGGAGAGCAATAGCAAGGGTTATAATGTTATTGAAAAAATATCTTCATTCCTTAAAATCAACTCGTCACATATCTAAGGGAGGATGGTTACGTCCAACTTTTCTCGTTAAAGCTGATGTACGCTATGTAATTTAGTAAGCATCTTTATATTCATCAGTATTTAAACATATGTAATTCTATTAAAAATAAGGTTATAAACAATAAACATTACCTGAGTTAAAAGATAATTTTCAAACATCTTGCATAATGAAGATAGGTTTTTTATACATACAAAGTTAGCTTTTCTAAATCGAGTAAACAATGGCATTATTATTTCATGATGACTTCATTTATACGTATGGTTTTTAGTATATAAACCCAACATTTTGAACTTTAAAATTCGATGATTACAATAATTATTTTTATACACTTTCGCTTCTTTTTTATAAGAAATAAAATAAAATAAAGGAATTGACCAAGTATAAAAAGAAGTAACTAAAATCAAGAATTATCATGAGAACAACAAAAGCATTTCTTCCAGTGGCTTTTTGTACATTACTTCTCGTAAGTACAAATGAAGTTCATGCAAGAGGTAGTTTATCTTTTTTTTTTTTTGCCATGTTGTAAATACAATCATTTTTAACTTCAAAGTTTTCTTGAATAGAGGACATTATCGATTGGACAAGAGATCAAATCCATGCGTACTTCGACAAGTACAATATAGGATATGATAAAAATGCCGATGAAAACACAATCATGAACACCGTTAAGCAATACCATGATGCTGCCGTCACCAACTTTAACAGCTTTTTCTCTGACCAGGATAACCAAATCAACCGTCTAATGGCCGCCTTGAAGCTTAAACTCGAAACGCAATATAAGCTTGCATCTACCAATGTCGACGCACTTATTAAAGATATCAAACACAGACTGACCCAACTTGAAATCAGTGGGCATTTAACGCAGGATCGAGTCAAAAACGCTTTAGACCAGATGCAGCATGACGCCGTTCAGAAAAAGTATATAACCGAAACTCAGTGGAAAGATATATCAACTGACCTCGAATCGTCCTTTGCTGGTCCAAACTGGCTTCAGCGTGTACTCTCTGGCTGGGGTGGCTACGTTTCCGATTCTAGTAAATTTCCAGAAAAGTCCATTCATACTTGGATTGACCAAAATGTCGTTCAACGTTTGGAACAAAACAAAGAATTAACGCAGAATCAAATCCAGTCAGTGCTGGAAACCCTCAGAAATTCCGTTCGCAGTATTACTTCATCTGACGTTACTCAACTTGGTGATCGGGATTGGTGGAATAAATTTAAAGCGGATCTCGAAGCCACAGGAAAACTCAAGGAAGAGCAGATCGCTGCTGTTGTAGAATCGATCAAAAATGACGTGATTGGTTACAAGATCTCCATGATGGACTATGGGAATTACGCCAATGATAGATCTAACCAGCAACATGTATTTTCAGCTGCTATTCAGTATATCAGAGATACTAGTAATAGTATCTATGGTGCTATCCGTCAGCCAATGAAGAATAAAGAAGCTAGTCTTGACAGTGCCATTTCAGCTGCGTCGTCCGCTGCTTCGTCTGCCGCAGCTACAGTAACAAGTGCCGATTTTGGACAATTTTGGAAAACAAAAGAATTTGAGACTTATCGCAAATTGGGATATACTGAAGCAAACATTGAATGGATTCAGAATTTCTTGTCCAAAAACTTTAATACAAATACAATTTATGCCAGAGAGGCTATCCACAATGCATTACAAGCCATTCGTCAATATATGACAGATGCCAAAGTACAGTCAGCAGCTGCTATTGACGATCAGCTCAAGGCGTTTGAAAATCTGGTGGATTCCTGGAAAAGAACATTATCTCATTGAGAACTGTAGAAATTTACCAGAAAAATACATTTTAACTTGATGATAATATTGGTATAATCACTTTGGGTTGAGAATAAAGTAAAATTATTTGCTCAAAACTTTGATTTTAACCTTCCTATTTTAAATCCGTAAAATAAAGGCACGGATTAAGCTTTCTCTTTTTTTTTTAACAAGATCGATCAGTCGATGATTATATGAGTACAAATAGTAATGTTGGTAACGCATTGATTAAATTGGACGTATCGCTATTAAAATAATAGTACTTTTTTTTTTTGATCTGGAAATCACCAGCTAACTTGTATCAAAGTTCATCATTGAATACAAATGGGAAACTACGGAGTTAATAATATGTTTATCTTTGGCCAATCGACATGTGTGCATTTTCTTATTTTTTTTTTAAAGCAAGTGAAAAAAAGAGCTGAGGTTTGATTTGTGTAATTTATAGGATTGCTCGTTTTTTTTTTCATACACAAAGTTTTTTAGATTATTGATGATGAAACTCTATTATTATTATCTGAAACATTACCTCCTGTGTTGTCTCACCTAAAAAACCCCAACATTTTTACCGTTTTTGAAAACCAAACGCGAGTTCCAAATTTGACAAGAGAAAAAGAATCTCGGGATAAAGTGTGGGTGTGTGTGTATGTGTGTATGTATGTATGTGTGTATGTGTATGTGTGTGTGTGTGTGTGTGTGTGTGTAAAATACTTTAAAAAGTATAAACGCCGTGGTTAGCTAGTTACTTTAGGTTTTTAAAGTTTCGTTGTAAAAACAAAATATGGCGAAGTTGTTTAGGACTAATTTACCGATAAAAGGATTTTTTTTTTAAAAAAAAAAGGGCGGTAAAAAGCGTAGATATAAATGATAAAGAAACATGATTTTATTTATTTATTAGCTAGATTTTATTCTATTCTATAGAACTCGAACAATATCATTACAAGATAAATACATAGAATACATAAAATGTCACAAATATCATCTCTCTCATTTTTGTACGTTATGGGAATTTTCCCAAGTGCAATTTTTTTTTTTGTATATACGTTGATTTCTCGTAACTTTTTTTTTTTATTTTTTTGAAAATTTTATAGCCAAACAAGTGCGACATTCCCAAAAGAATTCTCATACTAAAGTCAAAACACCCCACATTTATGGTCCGTGCTTGTTACTTTCTCTAAATAATAAAATATCAATTTATATATAACCTTGTGATCAAAATCATTGAGACGGCGTGAGAAGCCTAGAATAAGAACTTGTCAATCTCGCATTTTTAGATTATACGTTAAATATCTTACCTTCTAAAAAAAAATAAAGGTAGAAAATATCAATGCAATGGAATAGTCTTAATTTGCATAAACCCTTATTTTCTGATCTTCTAAAATAAAAAGAACAAAGCAAATATTAGGCGGAGATATTAATAAGCAAAAAGAGCTATATCAAAGGGATCAAAAACAGGGACCAAAAATAATAGAGCAAAAAAAAATAAATTGTGCAACTCTAGCGCTTTGGACAATCCCCAATTAGTCGGAGTCTCCACAACTTTCTATCAAAAACCGACTTTCCCCGGATTATTAGACGAATAGAAACCGTCCCGAGTTATCCAAAAAAGTACAGCCAAAAGTATTTTTTTTAGTTTTGTAGTTTTGCAGTTTTATAATGTTTATGGTATATTGTTTTATATTGTTATGTAAATAAATAAGTAAATACAAATATAATAGGCATGGGAAACGAAGAAAAAGGAGAAATGTTTATACCCCACACACTGAACAGGACATATATGGGTTTTTGTCACACCATTAGATAAACGGAATCACAAAACGTCGTACAACAAGCTATCATCAGCGATCTCTCACTTTAACCTCCTTTTATTTTTATCGATAAAGGCCTAGAATTATTTGTGGAAAATGGCGTACTTGTAACAAAAAGAGTAATTAATTTGGAGAAAATACCAAACCGGATCCGCCGGATATCATGCCGAGAAAAACTTTTTTTCTTTTATTTTTTTTACAATCATAACTATTTCTTTAAGAAAAAAATTGAATCATTACTATTTATTTATTTATAAAACTTTCTTTTGGGTTGGTATGGAATGAATAACATGGAAATCAGGATATTTACAATAATTTGAGATTAGATATAAAATAGGAAATAAGGAATAAAATGAAAGACTTTTTTTAAGAAAGAACAGCAGAAGGAGAAGTAGAATAAGTGCCATAAAGTGAGTTGTGTGAATTGAAAAAGCAATACTTGTCAACAAAGTCGCTGTAACTCATTTGGAAACCCTCGGCGGAAACAGGAGGAGACATTGGAGGAGTTAATGGAGGAGAAACAAATTCGGGTGATTTTGAAGAAGGGGTTTTAGAGAATGCAGAGTCAAGTGAGCCAAAGAAAACGGGTGGGGTATAATCAACAAATGTTTCAGTAGGAGTGCCAGGAGGCGAAGGAGGAGGAGAGAAAGGCTTGCGAACAGCATTGAGTGAGGCAGCGAAATCGTAACGGCGACCAAGTACCTTAGTATCATTAGGATCGCGAGCCTGCTCAGACAATTCCTCTGTTTCTTCTTCTGGCTCCTCAGGTGTAATACATACTTCATAATTCATACCGTTGTTATTATCCCAATATTCTTCATTGTTGACAGAATATCGCAAGGCAATATAGAGAGTCGTCTTTTTAGCTTCAATTGGGATATAAAACGAGAATCTATCCCAAGTATTTCCAGTAGTCGCCAAGGAATCACGGTAGACAGCAGGTGTTTCGTTATATGTGCTCCATAAATCAAATGTATAGCGAACAGATATTAATTTGTGAAATGAAATATTTAATGCTTTACAGCGGCCTTCAATCATAATCTTATTTTGTAATCTGTCTTTGGTATCAGCTTCGGTTAAAGTAATGTTTTCCATACGGATCTTCTTCTCATTCAAAGCGATAGATCTCTTGGGCCAATTGGGAAGTGTCAACTTGAAATCATCAGCGGATACATCATTTTCTTGAGGATCGCCCTCACGGATAGCAGATGGTGCTTGGCATTTTAAGAAATAGCGTACTTGATCTTCATTTGAAAATCGTACAGTCTTCTTTTTTTGTTGAACATTTGAGTGCATAGGCATAATAGTTGTGGTAGGTCGTTTTAATTGAACCTTCTTGAAGGGAATTGGGTGTGATGATAAAGTAAGAGACATATGTACAACTTTAATAAATATAAAATAGAATAAGCTTATGCGAAATATATATATAAAAAGGAAACAAAAAAGAAAAAGTATTTAAAAAACTAAAAGAGATATTTTAGTCTTTTTTTATGTTGATTTTTAAACCTTGTAACAAAATCAGTTCCTTTTTATACAAAAATCGACCATCAGCGCCAATCCTATTATGGGATGCGATAAAAGATAAAGTTTTTTAGTTTCACAAAAAAAATTGTAAACTCCGTTGAATACTGTGTTCCTTCTGGATTATTGATCAAAAAGATAATAATCAAAGCGGTTTTCGGTTGCACAATCAACTAAAGCTTTTTCTTTTTTTGTTGTTATTTATTTATATATTAATTACTAAGAATAAAGTATTCAAAATCAATGAATTATATATACCTTCAATTGCAATTGTGTACGTAATAGTAGTAATGTGGCTAAAATGTATATATGTATATATATGTAGATACATGTATATCTTTATATATATATATATACACTATCTTTATAATTTAAATGGCGTTAGAAAGATTGACCCATTTTTAAATCCATAATCAATTTGTTTTTGCTAAAAAAAGTATATCAGTATCTATATTTTTATTTTTCTATTTTACACCATTGCTAACTTATCATTGGCAAAGTGAATGTAGTGTGTAAAACCGGAGGTATGTTTCTCGATTCCTACTTCCCACGTTTCCCGCTCTTTTCAATTTATAGGCATTATTATTGGTCGTTCATTGTTTGTTTAAATTAATGGATATCATGATCTATCTTGTGTTCTAGTTTTTATTTGTTTGTTATTTATATATTTATATTTTATAATGCAATCTTGAAAAAAAAAAAGAAAATCGTACATTTATTTTAGTGGTTTTACTCCAATTCGTTTAAAAAAAAAAAAAAAAGAACCAATTAAAAGGGCGATCATAACACATTTTTGGTCTAACCAGCTCTTGTCGATAGAAAAAGTGTTACAAAAAAGAAAAAGGCGCTATCGCTTTAGCTTTTTCGTTTTTTATTTTATTTTGATTTCGTATATATTTTTATTTTATTTGCAATTATTAATTTTTTGATTTCTATCATCAATGATTATAATAGTAGGTTTTACATAAACTTTAATCATCTTATTTTGTTCTCCTTTTTCTTTTCTCTGATGTTCAATGAGAAAATACTCTGGGAAATCAGTATCAAAGGCACAAATGAGGAAAATAATAAGATTACTTTGTTGGTGATTGATAACAACAAAACAATAACAGGAAGATGCTTTGTCTGTGAGATTGGCCTGAGAAAAAAAAAAAGGGAGTGGTCGAATTCTCGGACTCTCCGAAAACACCAAAAAAAAATTGCGTGAAATAAGCCTTCTCTACTCTATTTTGTTGCTTTAGTTCCAGAACAAAAAGAAGTCCTTCCGTGTGTTTTTTCTTTTTTTTTTTTTTTTTTTTTACTTTTTTTTGAGTGTGCAACAATATCGCTAAAAACCGTTTCTTTTCTTAATAGCCCTCGCTTGCAATAGAACGTGAATCAACGCAACACATCAAGACACGATGAAAAAGCTCTTGTTCAAATCACGCAATAGATCATGCATTGAAGCAAGATACTCCGAATAATGTGGGCTTTTAAAAAAAAATGGTTGGTGGCTTCAATATGGTCAGAGATTAAACTGAGAAAGTGTTTTATTATCACCATTAGTTTACTTTAATATAATCAAAAAGCTTTGCTTTAAACACACAAACAAGTCAAGATATTAATCTGTTTGTTAATAATAACAAGAGAAGAATAATCAAAATATTGTGTTGGTGCTGTTGTACTTACTTTACCCCTTTTTGTCAAGAGGAATTCCTAACCTGGGTTAATACAACTTTAAAATCTCGGGATAATTCTTCCATACATTAAATCTTTATGTTAATTTATAAAAATAGATTCTGGCATTGATACACAAAATAGATATAAAAGTATAGCGATGCAACCGGTAAATCTACAGAACCTTTTCTTTTTACTACAGTTTTTTGCATTATTATTAATATTGAGTTAATAATTCTGGAACAACATCTAACCGAGCAGATGAAGGTATCAATGCAAGGAAGGCCTATTTATCCGGATGAAGCATTTCATCTTGTTTATTAACTATTGCAATAACAATTATTTATGTGGGAAAGAGTAAAAGATAACTGATTGTTCTATAAATAATGCGTTATGTTTTTCTTTATAAAATGAAAGTAGTACATTTACAACATCCGTTATTTCTTTTTTTCAAAAGGCGCTTTATGCATTATCTTTTCTTATTTATAAACAGATTCATGGTTTTATATTTTATGTTAATGATTAAAACTTGATAGTGGCACTATTCAAATCGCAAATGACAGTAATATATAAATTATTAGAACTTTAATTTTGTTATTTTTTTTTATGCAGATTATTACTAATACCCCTGCAATATAAAGGTAAATGTATTTAAAACATCCAACTTTAATTATTATAAAGGAACCAGTTACTTTTTCATATATGCATTGCATTAAAGAAAAGGTACAATTCGGGAAGAAAGTAAGTCATGTACTCATAGTATATGAATACATAAGCATACATTTGCATATACAAAGTGTAAGGATTCTTCCATATCTATTATAATGTCATTGAAATATAATGATGGTTATTAATGTAAAGATTAGTAATGGACCCTTTTTATAAAAGAGAATGTTCTACACATATTGCGTCTTTATTCATCACATATGTGAATCCTTGTCAAACAAAAATTGTATATCAGCCAGTTCCTGACATTTCCGAGTAGAGAGGAAGACTGCTTTTATAATCAGTAAAAAACAAGTTCCTATCTTGGGTAAAAATTTCTCTCAAGTTCGAAATGTATCACAAATTGATAGATTACCCTGATTAGACCCTTTTTATTATCTATCTTTTTTTAGCTTTTTTCTGTTAAATGATACTGCTATGTTTCTCTCTTCTTTTTTTTTTTTTTACCAAAAAAGTAGTTCATTTGGGTCAATGAAATTCCCTTTGATTTTTAAAAAGACTTTGCTATTTAAAATAATATAAAATTTTTAGAATGTAACCATGGCAACACGTGCCTGGCTATTTCATAATAATAACAAAACAATGGAAGAAAATTTGAACAGCCGAGCTTTTAATTTTAACAATGTCTTTTAACAGATGGCCCTTTCTCACTAATAATAATACATTTCGAAAATTTCTGTCATGGACTCGAAGGCATCTATTTGAAAAAAGATTACAGTTTCATTATCCAGATCTCACAATCCATGTTTCACGACAAGCAATGTTAAGTATAATGGGTAATCTTATCCATCCCGGTCGTTTTACATTAGTGACCACCAATGTAGACATTACTCGACAGGCAGTACTCGGAAGAGGAGCACAAAGACTGGCAAACACTCCAAATGGTGGAGGTTCTAGTATTTACAGTGAAGCTCTCTCAATAGAGCTATTAACTCGATTACTCGATGTTCGACTGACCAAGACTGAGACTGAACTCGCTAATAGGAAAAAAGGGGGTCCACTCCTTGACTATGCTTGTCAACTATATTACCCCCCAATCCGAAAGAATATATCACTTGCGGTTTCAGTCACAAGGGCCATGTCATTTAACCGAAGTTATACCAAAGAGGACGCCTCCCAGTTACTGATAAGAAAACTAAATGCACTCGAGCAGGCAGCAAGTCAGCATCAGTTTGATAGGCAGATCCTACATATCTGGGCCGAGTCTGGGAGAAATGCAGCAACAGTACAGAAAGTGTGCCGAAGATTAAATGTCACAAACAACACAATTGTTCTCTTGACAATTGTTAATACTCACTTGGTTTTCTTTAATGATAATCATCATTTAATCAAAAAGGGGAAAGCATAAATTTGGCTCATTTAAATTGATCAAGGGACGAGCACAGTTCAAGATGCTTATGGGAATTTGATGGTACAATTAATAGAGATAGCAATGAAATATACAATGATTTTAGAACAATAATAATAATAAAAAAAAAGGAGAGGCAAACATTATTATTACTCCAAAATGCTTAAAAATGAAGAAAATATTAATGTAAAAAATATATATTCTATAGAATTCGAGCTTATGTTGTTGAGCATGATTTTAAGCACTTAGTATGCTGATTGATATTCTTACGTAATTCTTGATCCTTTTATATATTACACTTTATTAATTATTGGTGATAAATGCTTGAATCCCATCAGCAAATCAAAGAAATACTCTTCACGGGGTACTTGCGGAATAACCAAAGAGAGCAACGGAGATGATTGAAAAGTATAGCAAAAGGTATATCCTATTAATCTATTATATATAGCTTAGATGGTCAAAAATGGTAATTAAATGATAGTATGTATGAAAGGATATTGGGCAATGACGATGATAGGGTCTTTCTTAAATACAAATGCTGCTTTGACTTTTAATGTATTTTGAAGACCGCTACAAGCGCTCGATTTGAATATCCCAAAAAAAAATGATAAACGTTGATCTTGTCAAACAACGTTAAACATGACTTCGTATTGCTATATGAGTCAAGAAGGAGAGAGGAGATGATTCTTGAAATGGCTATTTCTATTTTAAAAAAAGAGAGGGAATATTATTGTATCAATAACCAATCAAAAACATCATGCAAACAGGTGATGATGCAGATGCTGTATTAATTTGCACTTAAAATAGTACTGAAAATAAATGATGATAACAGGTGTCTCAATTCACACAATGTCTAATGAATGAAATGGCACTACATGTTGGTTTAGGTCTTTGCAAGCTGCTTTCTACTCATAATAAAGGCGGTTGATTTGAATTAACCTTTTGATATCCTCCTTAAATAGGTCTATTGTCACGTTTTTTTTCTTTTCTTTCTTTTTTTAAAAGAGACATTGTTTATTTATTTTCAAACACCTTTTCCCCACTTTTCTTTCACTTTTTTTTTTTTTTTTTTTTTTTTTTTTTTAAATGACCTTACAGCCCCTGGAAACATCAATAGTACATGAGCAGTTGGAACAAAAGCAAAGTTGGTGGCAATACTATTATCAACTCTACCACTATCAGTTACCGCCTGGGCGAAAGCCAACAGTGTTTGGACCATATCTACTACTACAAACACTTGGTGAAGGCGAGTTTGGTAAAGTCAAGTTTGGCATCGAAGTCAAGACAGGGCAAGAGGTTAGATCCAACAATAGGATGATTGCAACACTATAGTAACATTGTTATTAGGTAGCAATAAAACTGATTCGAAAGGATAGTATTGATTCTGCTTCAAGAATGACTAAAGTAGAAAGAGAAATCACTGTGTTACGGGTAAGAAAATAAAAAGTTGGTTTTGTTATTCTAACCTAACAAAAAAAAAACAAAAAAAAAATAACAAAAAATGAAAAACATGATACCAAATAGAAACTTCGACATCCTTTTATTGTAGAATTGTATGATGTGATTGAAACTGAGAAATATATTGGTATTATCCTGCAATGCGCCACAGGTGGTGAATTATTTGATTACATTTTAGCTCACCGTTACCTCAAGGAGAAAGATGCCAGCCAATTATTTGCGCAGCTGATAAGTGGCGTACATTACATGCATCAGAAGCAGATTGTTCACCGAGATCTAAAATTGGAGAACCTGTTACTGGATCGCCATCGCAATGTGTTGATTACAGACTTTGGATTTGCCAACCAATTCTCATCTTCAGTGGATGATTTGATGGCTACTTCATGCGGCTCTCCTTGTTATGCTGCGCCTGAATTGGTCATGAACCAGGGCCTTTATGTTGGTACTGCGGTGGATATCTGGTCTTGTGGTGTTATTTTGTTTGCAATGTTGTGTGGTTATTTACCATTTGATGACGATCCTGAAAACCCCGAAAGTGATAATATCAATCTTTTGTACAAGTATATTCTCAACACTCCCTTGATATTTCCAGATTACATCTCTGAGGAGGCCTGTGATCTTATGCGCTTGATGCTTGTACCAGATCCCATCAAGAGATGTGATATGGAGACCATCATGTTGCATCCTTGGTTGGAAAACCATCGTTATTTGTTTAAAAGTCTCGATACTCAAGTCACTGAAACTTCTATTGCTGATCATCCACAGTTACAGCCACAATCGTCATTACTGGAAAATAAACTCGATCATAATGACGTGATGGAAGAATCAACAGAGAAACTATCAAATCTAGAATACAATGCAGATGAGGAAGACAAGGAAGATGATGATGAAGAAAAGGAAGAAGAAGAAAAAGGAGAGGATATTGAAGATGATACTTGTAGCGATGAAGAGAATATTCAAGAAACGGAAGAAAAAGAACCTACTGAACTGTCATTGACAAGCCAATTAGAGGACGATTCCAGTAAAGACTCGGTAGAAGATTCGATAGAGAATACCCAAGAGAATGAAAAAGAAAAACATCAAGAGAATGTGCCTGACGTGGACACGCTACCTTTGGAAGAGTCAGTTGATAATAATAAGCCGGTTGAGACAACAATGGAAATTCAAAATAATCATCAACATGGTCATACCATCCAAGAATTCAAATCCGCAACAGCAATCACAAATGAACATATTGAACATACTAATAATACTAGCCAGGAAGAATTTGAAGATATGAGTAATTCAGAATCGAATGATGCCATAGATGAACCAGACACACCAAAGCCTTCGATTCGAGTGGATAACAAACGGTCATCTGCCGAATCAAAACACTCTAACCATTTCCTTTCAAGTCACGTCGACACGCCGCCACGTAACACAAAACACATGTCACTTGAAGGCTCCATTCTGCAGGCCAAGTTCCTGTCTAGTTTACAACGAAAGGATGTCAAACAAAAGAAACAGATGACACCACCGCCCTCTCCTCGTAGAAAGACACTGAGTCTACTGGTGAATTCGATCGATCACAAGTTTACAAGGTCTCAGAGGACACCCATGATGCCTTCTGTTTCCGAACATACCAGTCTGTCCGAAAAAGAGAAAAGAAGTACTGGCAAAAAATTCATAGATTGGTTCAAAAAGAAACCATTAAGTAAGCAAATATACAACACACTATCCAATTTACATAAATTCATTCCAATTTACTATATTAAGGTACCATCCATCGATCTACGTTGGTAGACGGGTTACACAAAGAACCTGTCACTCAAGAAAAGTTACGCACACATCATGGTGCTGTAGATCAAGATGCACTCACATCACGTTCACCGTCCATTGTACTACTTGAGATTAGGCAGACACTTACTGAGATGGGATTGGACTTTAAGAAGGATGGTGATTATAAGCTGAGATGTACACGGCGTAAAAAGACGGAATCGTTTCGAAAGCTATTACGACGTCCTAGTTTAGGCATCTATGGTGATCCAACGGTGGATCCTGGTGAGGAAGTTCGATTTAGTGTTGAGATTTGCAGAATTAAGAATTTACCCGGCTTGTATATTGTGGATATGCGTCGCTTACGCGGAAATGTCTGGGCTTATAAGTTTCTTTATCGATCTTTATTAGATACGCTTCATTTAGGATATACCCACTATTAAATACATTTTGCTTTCGATCATTGTATAGTTTCTGAAAGTCCTTTTCTCTTCTTTTTGTTTATAATGCTGCAAGTCGAACTGATTCAGTTTTTCTTCTCTTAAATATATAAATATAAATATATCACTTAAAAATACACTTTAAATCGTTTCAAATAGTGAACACAACACTATAGATATATTACATTTTATTATATTATGTTAAAATAACATTACATGCGTGAAAGTGGCTCAATTCCTAATAATTTTAATCCATTTCCTAAAGTTGTTTTGGCAGCTGAGAATAACAAAAGGCGGGCTTTTGCTATCTCTGGATCTGCTCCTTTCACACGCAATTTAGAATGAGCCTGGCTTGAAGCATGTGAGAGTTGAAAGAGATATTGAACAACCGTACAAGCTTCCATATTTTGACACGATGACTTTACAATATCAGGGAATTGTGATATCAGTAGTGCCAACTCGAATGCTTCATCCTCTTTTAGTACAGATAAATCACAATCCAAACCAACTTTTAGATTTGATTTACGTTCAATGCTAATAATTATAATAATAGGTGAATAAAGATGATGGGAACGTTTGTGTAATATTATCATTGTACTTTACCCACACATGCGCGCATAAGTGTATTGAAGGTAGACACCTGTATGCCCCTTGGCAGTAACCATACGATCCCAGGAGAACTCATAATCCTTAATACGTTTAGCAGCCATATCTTGAACTATGACAGCAGAACTACCCAGTTGATCTGCCACATAATCAATAGCCTCCTTATCACTTGAAATACCCAACTCTGCAAGCTCATCAAACTGGATCTGGTTGTTCAGCGTGGTACTAGAGAGCATCGTTTTCTTTGCATTATCCAGAATATCCTGCAAAAAGACAACAGTACCCCTACGAGTCGACATACCCAGTACTCGGCCAAAATTCGCATGCTGTAAATCAGTCGGCCACGCAGAGTCATGCTGTGCTATCAATTCACTAATCTTAAAAAGTTGCTTCATATAAAGTGATTGCTCAGTTCCTATAACATAGACGGCCTTATCGAAAGGGTACCGTTCTCGTCTCAGCATCAAACTAGCCAAATCACGCGTAATATATAAACTAGTGCCATCGGCTCGTTTCACCTTGACCTTCCCCAGTTTGTATGGCTCCAGATTAATGGTCAATGAACCATCGTCATCACTTTTTTCAATTAAACCGTACTGTTCCAGCATGTGATAGACTTTATCAAGATAAGGCTCTGTTTCCGATTCTCCCGAGTAGTGATCAAACACAACATTGAGTCGCTTATAAATTTCACGATAGGATTCGATGCTTAATTCACGAAACAGTCTCCATTGTGATAAGATCTCGGGTTGTCTCTCTTCCATTGACTTGAAATAGGCATTGGCCTTTTTATCAATGGATTCATCCTGCTTTGCTAGTGCATTGATCTTTACATAGACTTGATAGAGATGATGAATAGGGTCCTTCTTTAGCTCTTTTGAATCTCCAAACATCTCAAAACCCACAGCCAATAAACCTATGTAAATATATGTGAGTTATTCAATTTTATTCAAACTTGTTTGGAAGAAAATAACTTACCAAATTGTTTACCCCAATCACCCAAATAATTAATTCTAATAGTGTTGAATCCATTTGCCTTGTAAATATTGCCTAAAAACTGTCCCAATATCGTACTTCTTAAATGGCCAGCATGAAAAGGTTTTGCGATATTAGGCGAGCTGTAGTCTAAGAGCACGGTTTTACCATTTGGAGGGAAATGACCATATTTATCTTGTTGTTGAAAGGTGGATTGGATCGCATGTTGAATATAACGATCTCGGTTGACATTGAAGCGTAAAAAGGGACCTGACGCTGACGCGTGTTCTATGAGTTCAGTAGGTTCAAACTGTGTTAAAATAAATGGAGTAAAAATTTAGAAGAGAGTGATATTTGTACTTGATATGAAGGGAACTATACTTTAGAAGCTAATTCCTGACTGGCTTGGTTGGGATTCTTGCAAGGTTGTAATAGTCTGGGTACGGGTATAGTGAATTGATGCTGTAAAGTGGACTTTGGCGCGCCTAGAAGTGTGGCAATTTTGGTTTCATTTCCTTGTGTCAAAGATTTTAATGATTTCGCAATCGATTGACGAAATAGTTGAGCTGTCATTTAAGTAGGGAAAAGAAGACGAAGGGGGGCGAAAAAAAACAGAGCCTGGTTTTAAATTTTAAGTTTTGTACTCATACCCTATGATTAAGAAGACTACCTACTAAAGTAGAAATAGAAAAACTGCTATTGAACTCCAATTGTCTATTGCCTTTTTCAATTTATTGGGAAAGGCTTGAAAATGACTAAGGAGGCGGATCTCTTATGCATAAACACTTAAACAGATATCCAGATATCACCAAGTTATCTTGATGTTATTTTGAAACTGTAAGAGGTGATAATGGGTATCAAGCTTAGCGAATCACTCATTCGTCAGCATTTTATTGATGACAGCAGATAATTACCCTTCAAAAATCTATCTCATTTGCCTGAGATGACCACTTTTTCTTTATGAAGTACATAATTAGCATATCAAAATGAATTACTTGAAAAAAAAAGAGCTGTGACATGAATAGAGTTGCGCCTCTTTTCTGATTTATACCCCCTTTTATGGTAGTTTTTGGAAAGGTCCGGGTCGGATATTTGGGGCAAACCTAATGAAAAAGACTTTTGTTTTCACCTTCTCCATTCTTTTGATACAAAAACACTAAAAACAACTGTCAAATGAGTGAAAAAAGGAGACGTAGTGAATCACCGGAAGAGCCACCAAGTCGACCTATTAAAGTAAGAGAGAACCAGATTAGCAAAACGCCTATTAATCACGTTATTATCCAAAAGCCCATTTCAGCTTCTAAATTACAAGCGTTTACAGTTGGAAGCCAAAAAAAGACGGCTTACCAAAGACATCGCGAAGAATCAGAATTGAAGAAACAAGTATATATAATGAAATAATAATAGATAAACAGCGACAAAAGACTTATATCGTCCATAGCAAGAGTCAGTAGAAGCAGCCAAAGTATATGCTGATTTTGTCGCTTCTTTTGAGGAACCCATCTCATACAAGATGGGTACAACTTCTTTTGTTAAGTCGGGTACTTTAAATCCAAGTAAGCATTATTTTTTTTTATAAGAGAGATCTTAGCTATTAACGGTTATTCCACTAAAAAAAAAAAAGATGCTCCTTCTGCCACTTCCTCTTCAAGTTCTTCTTTTAAACCAATGCCTTTTGTTAAGGCAGGTGAAAGCGTAAAGAAAACTTTCCAACATGTTCAGGAAGAAGAAGAAGAAGATGTAAAAATAGATGATAAATTATTATTGCGGCTTTTTATATATTGACATATTGATTTGCAGGCATTTTCTAAAATGAAAGAATCAAAAGCAGGGAAAAAGAGAAATTTGGATACCTTTTTGGAGGAAATTAAAAAGTAAAAAAAGTGCCAAAATACTCGAAATAAGAAAATACTCATCAAATGCTTTTACCATAAAAAGGGGCCAAGAAGATCGTGCCAAACCCGATTACCATCATACAAAAACACATACCAGTAAGGCAACAACAATGCAAAGAATGATAAACCAAACTATATCAATATAGGTTCAAATGAATCCGGTAATGGTAACGGTGGTTCCTTTGATGATGGCGATCCCTTTACAACCAATCTCTACGTTGGTAATATCAACCCCACCGTCACCGAAACAGGACTGTGTCATGTCTTTGGTAAATATGGTCCGATTGCATCTGTCAAGATTATGTGGCCACGTACACAGGAGGAGAAGGATAAGGGAAGGAATTGTGGGTTTGTGAGCTTTATGCAACGAGACGATGCGGACCAGGCTATTCGTCATCTGGATGGGAAGGAGATCGAAGGGTTTGCTATGCGAGTGGGTTGGGGTAAAGCGGTACCTTTACCTGCACAGCCATTTTTTGTACTGAGTAAGGTGAATACAGCGACAAAGACTGGTTTACCATTCAATGCACATATCACTACGCTTTCAACAGGGGTTGTAAGTAGAATATATGCATGTATACTTTGGTATATATATATATATATATATATATATATATTTGACACATTTGTTAAATTGATAGAATGCAAGACCAAGAGCGGAAGTACATGTAACAAAACCAACCGATCTTCAATTGATGCGTGTGATACATCGTGTCGTGGAGCGTGTGATTAAGCATGGGCATGCTTTTGAGATGGCTTTAATAGAAAGAGAAGAGCATAATCCAAAGTTTGCTTTCCTGATGGATAGCACATCACCTGAACACATTTACTATCGCTGGAAGCTCTATTCACTTTTACAGGGGGATACAAAGTCGAGGTGGATGGACGAACCCTTTCAGATGTTTGAAGGAGGTCCTTGGTGGATACCGCCCGAGCTGCCTTTATTAATTGAGGTAATATATATATATATATATATATATATATATATATATATATATCTAGCCAAAAAAAGGGGAGATATTAATGGATATCCATTAGGATGAACATGAGACAATGTTTGATACAGATGATGAATTGGCGGAGCAGGATCAAGTGAACAAAGGTACACTTGGTCAAATTGCAAAACAAAGGTTGAGTGGGCTCTTGAGAGAAGTGACATTTCAAAGAGGTACTATTGCCAGAACGATGGCATTTGCAATAGATCATGCAGATGCAGCGGCAGAGGTAATGGATAGAATAGGACTTAGTTGATGTATTTCTTGTTGATAAAATCCCTATTTTTTTTTTTTTGTTTAGATTGTAGATATATTATGTCGATCCATTTTAATACCAGAATCACCTTTGTCTGTCAAATTGGCACGACTTTATTTAATATCAGATATACTTCATAATAGTAGTGTACATGTATCAAATGCATGGAAATACCGCAAAGAGTAAGCTTATGATTAGTGTTACTGTTATTGTTGTTTACACATATAATATGTAGGTTTGAATCACAACTACCTGTTGTGTTTGACCATTTCAATCAGATTTATAGATCAGTGAGTGCTCGCTTAAAAGCAGAGCAAGTGAGGGTAACGTATTCTATTATGATATTGTTGACAAAATAATCCACTTACACTCTTGATAGAAACATATATCAGTCGTGATTGGCGTATGGGAGAATTGGATGATATTTCCAAAGTATTATACAGACCAATTGAATGAGATTTTCCTAAAGAAGGAAACAAAAGATACAGAGAAATCAAATAACTTGATTGATCATGATAAGAATAACAGCAGTAATTTAGTGGACAATAAACCTGCTGAAAAGGAGCAAGATGAAGATTATGTGGATGGTGAACCTATGGGAGAAATGGATATAGCTGCAAAGGAGAGTGAGGAGGAAGAGGATTTAGATGGCGAGTTAATTGAAGAAGAGGAGGAAGATATCGATGGTGAGCCTATGGAGGATGATGACGTAGATGGTGAACCTATCGAGGAAGAAGAGTCTCCAAATCTACCAGAGACAATTGATGATATGTTTGCTTAATATAATATAAATAAAATCCATGTATACATTTTGAAACTTTGGAAAAACTAAATGCTTGTAACACTCAAGTTTTTGGTTTAGCGTCTTTGTGTCAATCTAAAATATGCTAAAAAGCAGATTAAATTTGAATCTTAAGAATTACTATAAAGATGAGCTTGTATGTCTTGTTTGTGTATAAAAACCCTTTCTTTCCTATTTATTTTGCTATGTTTCACCAGGACAGATTATTACAAAAAAGAGTGTTCTTGGCAACGTTACCTAAAACTGAGGGTCCAGTGTAAGTAATATAGATTTTAAATATCTAAATACTAAACTATTTTTTTATTATTAAAAAAATCAGCCAAAATGATAGCATATTTGAAAAGATTCAGTGATTTACGTTTAAAAATCAAGAAAAAGTGAACAAAAAGTGAAAGAAAAAGCGAGAGAAAAAGTGAAGAGAAATCATAATTGTTATTTGGCCAATCAAGCATTCTCTGGAGTGCTCAACTTATTGGTTTCCTAATGACGATGAGGAACTCGATCGACTTATTGGGGTACTTTATTATTATTATTATTATTATTATTATTATTATTATTATTATTATTATTATTATTATTATTATTATTATTATTATTATTATTAGTTATCAAATGATAGAGATGAAATAAAATGACAGGGAATATAATTAACAAAGGTTTAAAAATAATTGGTTTAATCAACGTTGCAATTTTTAACCATATCCTTTTCTTCAACTATCGTGAAACCAAGTTTTTCATCGGTCAATTTGTCATAAATTTCCTCTTGCTCTTTTAGTGTTAACTGAAACAAATGCAAGATAAGAATCACACTTCAAATATATTATATCTTTATTTTTACTTACATAAATATAAGCAAATGTTTCGTAAAGTTTGATAGTTGCCTTTCTGTTCTCGTAAACCAGTGGTATTGTGCAAGATCGAACTTCAATAGTAGCCCACTTGGAAGTATTGCCTAGTGAGTATTTCATAATAGTAAGCTTGTCTTTGATAATGTGTCCAGTAAGTACCACAAGTTTCTGGACAGTTTCAACATTGCAATCTTTATAGTCACACAAAATACTCGAGAGTGAATCAGAACCATGCTTTAGATTTTTAATTGTATCTTGTAGTGTATGAGTAAGAATATCATCTTCGAAACTTAATGGATATAATCTATATTAGCAATACAATACAGCTATTACAAAACTATGCTCAACTTACCCAGAAGATTTAAGCATAATGAAGCTCACGTTTTTTTTTTTCATAATTCCGACTCCATCCAGTAACTTCAATTGAACATAATTCTTTTTTGTAGGCCAAATATGATCTGTGCTTTGTAGTTTTTTTTTCGATCCATTTAAAATAGAGTAGTTTGGTCATTCTGGAGAAGAGTTTAAATTGCTGTAGAAATATCTTGGAAAAGAGTGTTCCTTCACCGTATTGATTGTAGGGTTGTGGGTCGTTCCAGCAAATGCAATGGTTCTTATAAGATTGTTTTAAAAACTTTTTTTTTTGGCAAATTAATAAAACTTTTCTTCATGAAGGAAGACAATTGAATAGCACCATTTTCTAAGTGAATAATATTCAAAAAATGAATAGCTGTAAAGAGATGTGGATGAGAAGGGTATGAATTATTTTCTACCAAGCGTAATATACCTAATTATCGACCGGAATTCCTGTCCAGGAAGAATAACGAGGGGAGATAGATGCGTTCGTGAGAACTGTGATAATATATATATATATTGATAAATGCTCTCTTTTTTGTAGAAGAGAATGCCAAAATTCTTGAGTGATATAAAATAATATTTACAGCAAAAACACAGTAGATAGGCATCCTTGCCTTGGGTTTAAGATAGAAGCCATCAGAAATACATAAAAATACTTGAGCCACTTTATATAAAATGGCCGGCAAAAAGTTTGAGCACTCCAAGGAGTTTTGACTTGTATTTTAGAAAAGCTTGATTTTTAAACGCAAATCACTGTAAAATGCCTTTTTCTTTTTTTATCACTTTTAAGAAAAATAAATAGTAAATGAGTCAAAAGAGTATTAATGTTAGCGCAACAACTGTAAGTATTCTGTCCAAATGGATTTATCGACTGGAAAACTGAAATCTATTTTGCTTTTTACAAATAAAAGGCCATCGATTTAAAAGCACAGATTGCACAACATGCAGAACAATTCGAAAAACAGAGATCTGTGGGCAAACATGCACCAGCAAGAAAAGTCGAAAAGGTTTTTAATTCAATAACAATACGCAATAAACACATGCTAAGAAAAAATAAGGTTTGATTTTTAGAAAGCAACGGTTTGGCAGAGACAGAATAAAGGAGTTGCATCTCGCTCAAAAAGGGATGAATTGGAAGCAGTTCAGACTGATGTGCTTGTGAGAAGCAGGGAGCAGCTGGAAAAGAAGGCTCAAATATATGAAAGGATGAAAGCAGGTGAATATGATCCTGAGGATGATGAGATATTGGTAGATTTTGATCGAAAGTATCTTGAAGAGGTAATCATCCATAGAGAACTTTTGATATATCCTTGTCATCTTAACACTTTTCTATTAGAAAGAACGCTCATCAGGAAAACGTAAAAGAAAAAATAACCGTGAGGAGGAGGACGAGGATCCTTGGGTAGAGTATGAAGATGAATTTGGTCGTACTCGTGTCGTCAGACAAAGTGAATTACCATCACGCTCGCCTTCACGCTCACCATCACCAGAATTCTCGATGCCTCGGCCGTCTTATGAGATGGATGACGAGTCGGAAGATATAAAGGAGATGGATCACTATGAAGCAGATCGTGAAATCAGAACAAAGGGTGTGGGTTTCTATCATTTTTCAAAAGATGAAGAGAAGCGTGCAGATCAGCTCGCCAAATTGAATAAGCTGCGCCAGGAGACGGAACAGGCACGTCAGTCTGCTACTTCGGCGTCGGATAAAAGAAAAGCGATGCTGGCTAAGAATGCAGATAAAATTAGAGCAAGAAAGGCGGCTTTAAAGGCAAAGAAGCACCAATTGAAGCCTGAGGAGGTACCTAAAGATATCAATGTTGATCAGGTGAATGAGGAGAGTGTAAACATGTTTCTACAGTCTATTCGAAGCAAGCTTGAATAGGTCATTAGCTTGGTTTTATATGTTAACGTAGGACGATTGCCAAACATAATAAAATACAGAATAGCGATTTAGTTTTACTTGAATAACATTACATTTCGAATAATTGAAAGATATCATTTTCTTATAATGAAAAGAAGAGATGGTTCGCAGAAATACCAACAATATATATATATGTCTTTTTGAATTAATATGCCAATCTGATATTTTTATTATTTGATTGACTAAAAATAAATAAACTATAAGAAAGCGGAATAAATGATCAAATATTTATTTGACGGGGGCAATCTGGACTTGAGGAACGGTAGGGTTAAAGACAACATAATTGTTCTTGATGAATACATCACCCAAGATGGCAAAGTCAAGGTCAGCATAACCAAAACTAGCGTAACAGGTTTTTCCATCCTGTTCAAAGATAAGAGAGTCAACGGGGATTTCAAATTGGACACCGTTCAAGGTAAGGTAAAGTGGTTGCAAACCAGAAGTGCTACAGCCTAGAAGGGAAAGAGAATCGCGTTAATACATAACCCGTACTCAACTCGTCATACAAATACTTACTGATAGTGTAGGTACCGTCACCGTTGTCGGTGGCACCATAAGCCTTGGCCACTTTAGCAGCAACAGTGTTGGTGAAGAGCAAGAGGGTGGTTCCGGTGTCGACAATGGCGCTGAAGGATCCGGCAACAGAGGTGGTGCCGTGGGTAGCAGCAGAAACGGTGACACCCCAGTAGCCCTCAGACTTATCAACAGGGACAGTGGTAAGTGAGCCAGTAAAGTGGGCAGAGTCATAACCACCAAAGATGTATTCTATAAAAAAAAAAAAGGTTAAGCCTCTCTACTTGATCTTTTTCTCTCCATCTTTTACTTACCACCACCACCACCATTGATTTCCTTGCCAAGGTAAACACCAAAGACATTGGAAGAAAGGAGTCCCTCACTGATCATGTTGTCCATGGGAGTCTTGATACCAGAGACGGTAGTGATGGTATCAAAACCAAGACCGAGAAGACCGTCAATAGGGTCAGAGTTGAAACTGCTAGATTCCTTCTTAGCAAGCTCGATGGTCTGTTTAGGGATGGTGATATCGCCTAATGTGACTTTGTCATAAGCCAAAATACCAGAGGCAGTGCTTCCATCACCATAGAGGATACTCCAGGTACGTCCATCAGCGACATAGGTGCTTGAGGCAGAGGAGTTGTACTCGGTGTGAGAAGAACATGTGGAGCAAAGGGTAGAAGCTATATATATATATATATATTACAGAGTTAATACAACCAATTTGCCAATGAATAAAATGCGAATACTTTACCAAGCCATAAGTCGGAAGAACCAGTATCAAAATCAAGCTTGAAACTGACAGCAGGAGTACCAATGTTGACAAGACCATAGTATTCAACATCAATAGAGTCATCGGTAAGAGGAATGGTACCAGTGCCAGCTCTCTTTGCCAAGCTACCATGTGTCTTTCCGTACTTGGCGATGGCCTTTTGGACAGCACCCTTGGCACTAGGTTTGAAGGCCGTGTTTTTGGCCAAAGGAACGTTGAATTTCTTTTGAGGAGCAGCCTCGGCGACACCAAGAGCCATGACCAGCATAGCAGCACAGGCAGAAATAGCAATAAACTTCATTATTTTAGAAGGAAAAAAAAAAAAGATAGGAAAGGGGAATAGAACGATTGGGATGGAAAATATTAAATTGATATCTGTCAACTTGCTGCAAAAACATACTTGTATTTATACCTCTCAAAACATGGTAAATCCACTGTGGTGCTCACACAACTTCCTTTTTAACGTTCATTTACTTAATTTGAACGTTTTAACTTGATTTAGTTTATTCTAATGAAAAAAGAAAGCTAGATTTACACGAGAGGGTTGTATAAAGAGTGGTATATCTAATCCTCAATTTATTGATGAAATTACAGTGTGTCACCATAGTACAGATGGTACCTTAAACTAAAGCCGCGGTCTTATCGGTTATTACAAATGTAAATAGCATGATTACAATAGGATAAAGGTGCATGGAATACATCAATGCTTGAATGATACCATTAGATGATGCATTAAGTGCAAGTATATCTATAAACCAATCCGCTTTATAATGTGTTTTCATTCTCTATTGATGCTGATACTTGCGTTTATCTTCTTATTAATCATTTTACACGCTATCTTATGTATTTTCTTTATATGACTGCCTGGACATTTTTCTCTCTTTTAATTCTTGTTAAAATTATGCGATTTAAAGAGTACATACTTAATTTCTGAGGATCGTTCAACGAAGTACCGAGATCGAGTTGTACCACAATTTTAGTTCTTTTTTAGACAATTCAACCAAAAGGAGATATATTTTGACCACAAATTGGGATTATTTAACTTTACTCTAAACAAATTTAAGAGTTACATCGACTTTTTGTTACAAATATATACTTGCATATCATTCTTTAGATGGTGTGAGAATTTATAAATTTAATTGTAGAGTTTTACAAATTCAATTATTGTCATTTGATAACAAGACGATGGCGAGTGTGCAACTCTTCAACGCACGCACGCACGCACACATTTTTTGATAAGTATAATTAGTACCATTCATGCTAAAAAAGACCAAAAGTTGCCAACCTTTGTTTCTTTATTTGGCTTTTATTATTGAATTAGGAATAAAAAAAAATTTACCCGGAATACGGATAACTTGTGTCATTTCTTATCAATTTTGTTCAAATATATAACAGTAGCGATGGTGATAGCTAAGTAATGTGTGTGTGTGTGTGTGTGTATCTATATGTACGTATTTACGTGTGTGTCTCTCTCTCTCTCTCTGTGTGTGTGTGTGTGAGAGAGAGAGAGCAGCAATTATAAAATGTAATGATAAAAAGACTGTTTTAAGGAACTCAGGGGCCCCCAAAAAAACCAAATTCCAGGCAATAAGACACTGATTCATTGGCTGACCTGTTTTTCTTTTTTTAGTAGTGATAATTTTTAGTGATGCGTTATCTTATACATTATACTTGTTATTAACAGTTAAAAAGGTAAAATGTGGTGCATAGTTTTACCCAGCTAGAGCAAACAGAAAAGAATGCCATTTCTTATTTACTATAAAAAGCAGCTGTGATACGCTGTTTTAAATATCCGCCAGAAAAAAGAGACTTTATGTTTGTTGCACCCCCCGTTACAATGCCTGTTGAATTTTTTTTTTCTTTTTTTTTCCCTCTCTCTAATAAACTCTTCTGCTTGGACTGCAGTTTAGGCCGAGTAGCTTGATTTTAAGCCCATAAAAAAACCCTAAAACTGTAATAAAACGCCCCCTTTATTATTTATAGAGCCAAATAAACCCACCAAGCTCTATTTCGCCCCTCTCTCCTCACACAAATCAACCATGAGTGAAGCATCAAAAAATGAACAAAACCTAAATTTAGACCTAGTAATAAAACAGGAAGAAGAAACCAAAACAATTCTTTCTGAACCTGCAGCCCCTGTAAAAATAGAACAAGAAGTCAAAGAGCTGCCACAGGCTAACTGTGAACAAGACGATACCCTGGTCAACTTGCCTCAAGAAGTAAAACCCACTCCAGAAATTACAGTTTCGACGCCCATCACTACCTTTGAAGAGATCCAAAAACAATTAAAGAACACGTTGGATCATGTCGAACAAAAAAATATGGTCAGTGGCTTTCAAACACTAAGTAAAGCAACTTCAGCAGTCGTAGATCATTGTGAACAACTTGGTAAACTGACATTGAATTACAGAAATAGAAGAATGCGACTGATTTATTTAATTACTTGAAATTAGGACTGACATCCGATGATCATCCTTATAACGCCATTGATCGTGAACAATTTTGGGCAGGCCTCAATAACTGTTGGCTCTATGCACTCGCACAACGACACGAACCCAGTTCAGAAACAGAAAGACTCACGGATCAACATCTCTATGGGCTGCGAGAGATGGTTGTCGCCTGGGCCGATAAATTAGAGCGATTTGGCCTTGTTGATTATGAAATGGGATGGTGGGAAGCAGATATTTTAGCAGCAATAGATGGCATTTTGGCCATGAATTATGCGGCTGCTCAGGCAGCGGCTCAAGCAGTCGTTGCACAGGCAGCAGCCGCATTGTTTGGTGAAGATGTTAATTTATAAGAGCTTTTTTTTATTATAAATATAATGTGTAAAATTTTAAACTTTTGTATATACTCTATGTATTTACTTTATATCTAATTATTAGTAGAATAAAAATACATTTCTATCCATCTTATTCTTCTTCTTCATCATCATCCATGTCTGGTAGGGGGAATGTCAGAATAGCAGCAACACCAGTCAATTGGTTTAATTCTAGGGAAAAAAAAAAAAAGGAATAAATAAACGATGATATCTAAATAAATAAAATCTACACTTACGTTCACCAGAAGGATGCATACTAGAAAACACAAACACCTCTCCATTCTGTTCCCTCACCTGTTCAACCAAATTCACATACTTCTTTCTTGTGGCAATATCAGCCGATCTAAACAGTTCATCTGTCACTAATAATGTCCTAATTGCACCATGTTCATTGGCCTTTTCAACCTCTTTGAATCCATAATAAGCTCTATCCGGATCCAAATTCATCATTTCATAGAAACTATCCAATGCCTTTACTTCGCGTGCTGATTTAGTATCTGCCAATTTGGCTTGAATAGAGGGATCTTGCATGACTTCAGTTAGTGCGTGCTTATGACCACTTGAACAATGAATAAGAACAAATTTGGGCTTATTCTCTAATACTAGTTTGTTTTCTGTTTTCTATAATAGAATATATAAATATCGACTGTATTTTATTACATTGAATACATTACCACAGCTTGAGCAAATATGTAATTGTAAAGTTGATCCTAATATAATACCATTTGAATATTCTCTTTCTCTTTGATACTTGCTATATTCATCCATTTCTATACCTTTACAAAACCAGGACTGGCAATAATAATAGCTTTTACAATATCAAAGTGAACATGTCGAAGTATACCTTGATAGATCTGTTCATAAAACTTTTCAAGTCCCTTTTCATGATTCGACACTGAACCCTTTCTCTTTCTGGGAATGGGGAGTTCGATGCGCTGGCGTACAATGGTCATGTGCTTTGTCAAGAAGCAAATATTAGCAAGACCTTCCTGACATACAATGGCAGTGACATCAGCCTGCTTTGTGATATCACATGCATCGTCAACACGCTCCAAGGCAATGGTATCCCATTCACTTTTATAGAGTGTAAAGTTACGGTTTAATTCTAGATCGATTGTATGATATACGCCCATCTTTTTGTGTTTTACATAATGTTAAGACTTGTGTTATATATATATATATATATATATATATATATCTGTATCTGTTTATTTTTTTACCTTGACATATTGGTTTTCACTGGCTACTTTGCCATTAATGCGCAGTAAGCCTACATTTGGATCGAAATCAACGGCTTCTACCGAAATAGTGAGAGTGAGTCTTATTCTCTGACTTGTTGAAGAGCCAGTAGTGCTTGAGGATTGGAGCCGACTAGAAATAAAGGGAAGGGGTAAATACCAATATTTATGCACGTATTGTACTGTATTTTGCACTTTACCGAATAGTAGTTGCTTTAATATGATCCTTCTTTGAAATGAGGTTATAGACATGCCACATGTCCTCCAACTCTTCGGGAAGAAGAGTAACATAACCAGAGCTATCCTTTTCCAAAGCTTTACTGATCAACTTTGTTTCTACTATGTTAATATAACATTATCTTTTTCTTATTACTAAGCTTACCTTCATACTAAAGACAAGTGTGTTGAATATACAAGGACGCACACAAAAAACAACGAAAATAAAAAAAAAAAGAACTTTTACGTTATGCGCACGTGATCAGTGCAGTTGCTCTATTCGTTTAAGTGGTAATTCCCTTTTACCGCGTTCTTATTTCGATATGAAATACTTTCAGCCCACTATTCTTTCGTCTTCAAAGCGACCCGAGCTTAAACCAAACGAGACCTTACTAGTTCAACAAGCCCAGGTTGGCTTATATGAAAAGTAGACTATTTTTTAAGAAAGAAAAAAAAAGCGTTGTCTTCTATATATACTTATACACACTAGTAAATCTAAATTAGATCATTGTCAAGATGGTGTATGTTATTTAACATCCCAACGCATCATTTATGTAGACAGTAAAAACCCATTGGAATATTCAGTAGAATTAAGTTTACATCTCATCACAGATATTGAAAGCTATGTAAGTTTTGAACCAAAACAAAAAAAAAAAAGTCGAAACAAATAGACTCTATATTTAAGCTTCATGCCTTTCAGAATGGATTTTTACGTTCATCGCCCAAAATTATCATACATATCGATCCCGAAATACCACTCTCCAGCACAAAAATAGAAGAAGGTGGTAGCGTATGGGCCTGTCCCATCTGTTTCTTCTCAAACAAGGCATCCTCGGAAGCATGCCAATTATGCGGTGTAAAGAAAGTCAAAACACCCACAACAACAACAACAGTAGCACCCACCCAATCCAATCCTGTGGATCAGGATAGCAGTATTTGTGTAGTGTGTACGTTTATGAATCATCCTAGCATGATTCAGTGCGAGATGTGTGGCGCAGATTTGCCAAGAGAAGTGATTCCGTCAACATCTACTGCAAGTATCACTACGCCAGATGTGGATCCGCAGGTGAGGATATCGTTTAGGAATGGTGGACAGTCGAATCTATTAAATAAATTAAAGGCTGCTGTAAATGATAAGCAATGGGAGGAGGTACTATTTTTACTGTTAAAGTCATTTTGAAAGAAGAGATACATCTTAATATTTTGTTTGCCTTTTGAGTAGGTTACACAAGCACCAGTTACCCAAACATCATCCACTCGTAAAGTGGGTATAAGTAAGATTTTTTGGTGCTGCATTTCTTAAATCTTTTGTTTTATCTTGATTCATTTTTTTTTTTCAATCATAGGCGGTATTGAGGGTCGAATCAAAGAGACAACCATAGAAGCAAACGAAACAATGACAGACGCCTTTAAAGATCTGGATGGGCTTATGTCCAAAGCAACTGAGATGGTTAAACTGGCAGAATCAATATCAAACAAAGTCAGTAAAGAACCTGGCAATGATAACAGTGAACTTGCCACTTTAAGGAATCATTTACTCAGTTTAGGTATATCATCTCCAGTTACCAGGTAAAGAAGATGTTACTCACTTTTTCATTCGTCACAAAAAATAGAAAAAAAAAAAAAAAGATTTAACATGTATTACTTAGAGGATCTGCAGGTTCAATCTATCATCAAGAACTCGCCAAAGAACTCGCCGATTTCCTCATCAAGTTTATCACCAAAAGAGACGACATGAAACCACTCACCGATGTCTACTGCTTCTTTAACCGTGCAAGAGGCGTTGCACTCATCTCCCCGGAAGATCTCTATAAGGCTAGTCAGCAATTTGAAGCCCTCAAACTTCCCTTCAGAACAAGGCAGTTTCCCAGCGGTCTTATCGTCATACAGTCATTAGAAATGGATGATAGTAGAGCTGCTGATCGCATCTTGAAGCATGTAAAGGAACATGACGGCTTTATTACTGCGCTCCAATTGGCTGAAATCGAAAATTGGGCATTGACAGTGGCATTGGAGCAACTTGTAGTGACTGAACGCATGGGGTTACTTTGTCGTGATGAAGGACCCGCTGGTTTGACATTTTACGAGAATTTATTTTTGAAGCAGCAATAAAAATAAGTGTTATATATATCAAGCTGATAGGAATGTTGTTGTCCTGGATACTTTAGGCCAACCAAAGGCTAAGGAATATTAAAAATCTACGTCATTGAAAATTAAAATAAAAACAAAGACACAGTTTGCAGAAATAAAATGTTCCTTTTCACTTTGTATCATCAGTCAAGATCTGTCAGTTTTGGATCTCTCTTCTTTCTTTCTTTCTTTTTTTTACATTTCAAAAATCAAACGACACATTTGAATAATGACAAGAGGAAGAGAATCTGAATCAAGCGAAGAAGATGAAGAGATTTACGAAGTAGAAAATCTATTAGATCATCGTCGTGCAAATAAAGAAGTATGCTAGTTAACTGTATCTATGTTATTACTTTATTATTTAATAAAACAAGCTGTAGCGTAAAATCGAATATCTCGTAAGATGGCTGGGTTATCCGGAAGAATACGACACTTGGGAAGCTGAAAAGAACATGTTTGTTTACACTATATGGACTCATTTGTTATTATGGGGTGAAACTGACACACGCAGCATTTTAGTTTTAGTGAAGAATTGATTGAAAAATATTGGGCAGGACAGACAATGTCTCGACAGGAATTTTTAAAGGGTAAAAAGAGAAAGACGGCTGAAAATAAGGGACAAATCAAACAGAATAAAAAGCTCAAGGTGGAGAAAACAGAACGAACCCGCTTGGTTAGTGAACCTCCCAGTGGATTACAATGGGAGGACCTGATAGAGGTGATTGATATGTTTAATACAAAGAAAAAGGAGCTTTTTGGTGAGGTACGATGGAGGAATCAGGAAAAGTCGTACATGTTGTCAGATATTATTCGAAAGCATCGTCCAATTCCAGTAAGCTAGCATCATTGTTGTTTATTTAATAGGTCTTTTTTATTCAACTATTTCTATAGCTCTTGAAGTATTATGAGAGCCACATGTCATTTAAATAGCTGTAGCGACTGCTGATATATAGTAGTGGAGTTTTGTTCAAAGTAAAAGGAATAATCCGATTTGGATTGTGTTTATATAAGATTATAAGAAAAGGATAAAATGATTTAAGTCTAGAATATATGCCTTATGGTCAACTTAATACCATGTCACAAAGTTATGTAGTATTGCATTAAGTATATTTTTATTCGTGTGTCTTAAAAACTGTTCACTATTTATATTATATTTGTTGTTATTAATGTTAGCTAGGTAAACAGCAATAAGATTAAGTATGGTAGATTGTATAAAGTAACTGATATTTATTGAAAGATACAAGATCTTTTGGGATGAGTTAAAGATATTTGTGGATAATATAAAATGACAGTCGATAACTGATTGACTACACTGTGACTGTAGATATATAAGTTATAGGAAAAAGTGAGTTATTTATATTGAAATTGGAAATAAAGAGGTTAATATGTAAAAAAAAAAAATAATGTGTGCAAAAAAAAGTGCAGAGTGTCTATGAATAATACTTGTTGTCCTAATGTCCTAATTCGTGCGCTTCAAGATTGATTTTGTTTTTAATAAATGAAAATCTTAACAATGATACAATTACGTTAATTCTATAATGTTATGCTATTTTATTTATTTTCATCCACACCACTGATACTCTACTGAAAAAGGCCATTCTGTGGTAGCTTTTTTTTTAAAGAAAAAAAAAAAAAAAGACCCCTTCGTTATCTCTCTGTAAATGAGTACACTGGCACGGAATGACTGTATTCCGATAAATGATATTTTAATAATAATAGTAGATCACAAATGTGCACAATTCGATGTTACACCATCAGTGTTACTTTTGTCAGCCAATCTATTTGACATGTCATCCACACGTGGAATATTGTTTCGTCTCTTTACAAACTTTTATTTTTAATCATTGTTTTTTTTTTTTTTTTTAGCAATAAAAAAGGTATCATTTTTGTTCATTAGTAGAACGATTCGTATTTTTTGTTCTATTGGTACATAAGGCCTGGGAGGTAGCGTAATCGGGAGTAGTTAAATAGACTAGACTAGTATGACTATCATTATATGGGGAATGGGCTCTCATCTCATCAGAATAAGAGTCGCTATCTTCAATCATGGCGTATTTTGCAAATTCTTCATTGGCACCAAAGAAATTGACAATCTTCTCGTGCTCCTTCTTTGATTGATAGCGATGCAAGATCCAAAGAGTGCCTAAAATAAGAGTTACAAAAATCACAATAGCAGTTGCTAAGACACCCCAAAGCCATGGATGAATTTGGTGAAACACATCGGGACCATCTACACAGACGCCATCGTTAGAACAGGTACCAGACAGACATTCTCGGTCTTGTTCACAGGCAGCGCTGTTTATCTTGGACATGATACAAGATGCATTGGATTGAAGGCAGTAAGATCCTGTGGTACAATTATCTCTAACAATGACTTGGTGAATGGTATTTCCTCCAGCATCATACGAGACATATGAAGTTCTTTTAGATGTTAGCAGGCTGAAACACAGACTAAAAAAAAAATAAAAAAAGATATGAAAATAGGCGGACTTACGTATCTGCACCACAGTTACCTCCGATGGGAGCACCTTTTACAAAACATGTTGAATTTAAGCAAATAGAAGTTTGTCCAATACATTCATCATCACGTTGCTATGTTGGAAACGTTGAGAACTTTTTATATGTATATATGAACAATACTCGTTAAGAACCTACGATTTCACAGTGAGATCCAATAGCAACAGTAGGTGTACATTTTGAATTACTGTCAGGGCAATATGTATTATTTCCACATCTTGTTGGGAACGGTCTTACTGTCAGATCCCATCTAAAATAACAATAAACAACAACATCCACGCCAAAGTGTCAAATTTATATTTATATTACCCTTTTATATAATCTGAATTGGTACATCCTCTATAGTTACAGGTTCTTGTTGATACATCGCAAAAGAGATAGATGTTTTCACAGGAATCATCATATTTCCAATTATCACTGAGGGGGTCTGTTTAATTGAAGGTACATGAGTGTATCAACCTGCCTTTCTTACCTGTATAATGGAGAAGGGTCACATAAATCTCCAAAATTCAACCCCCACACGCTTGAAATAAGTAAAATCACGGCTATTAATAACATGTATAGTTTAACTATTACAAGAAAAAAAAAAAAAAGATTCACAAGAACAAAAAGCAAAAGTTAAAGATATGGAAATAGGTTATACTTTTATATGAATATAAAATAAGTAAAACCTGTGTTCATAAAATCTATTTTTATAATCCAACTCTGACTGTATATATACACATTTAGATCCGTTTATTACTATTTGAAGTACTCTCTAAAAGTAATCACGTTCTTTAAACTATTCGAAAGGTTAAATAGAGGAATTTAGCTAAAGTTGATATAGATAGTTTGTGAAATAGCAACGATAAAGGAAGTGACTGTATAAGAATGGACATCCTTCTAGAAAATATTATCCTTACGGGTCAGCCACACTGTTTTTCATAAGCCTATTAAACTTTATTCTAAATAACACCTCTACCAATGTATTTATATTAATTGATAGCCATTTTTGTTACTTTTAGAAAAATACATATTTTAAGCTTTTTATCTCTTCTATTTCGACTTCAGTATCACACATGAAGAATAATCCTTCATTTTTAGTGAAATTATCAAATGATTTTTTAGTAAGTGAGAAAAAAAGATATTACAACAGACTTCAAAAATAATCCGTTTTTCCTCATGTCTAACCACAGAGATTAGCACTATGTATTTGGATATTGTATCACTATTAAATACGACAATTGGGTTTGGTACTTGATAAAATACTACACAGTTTAATTCTAAAAAAATAAACGTGTTGAGGGGTGATTACTTTAATATAAATTACAAGAACCACGAAAACAAGAAAATAATACTAGGAGTTATTGTGGCCCCATACATTCAATTGGTAGAAAAGAAGCAAGTGATAATTTAACTATTCAAGATAGGAGAATACCTCTCCTCTTAAATAAAAAAATCCTTAGTAGTTCTTTCAAGTGTTGCTCAGCTTTAGAATTCAGTTGTATCTCCAAGGGGAAAAAAAAAGTACAGACATTGATCTTCTGGGTCATTAAATGAGATATGCTTTGCACAGACATGCTCCTTTTTGTGCTTCTGCTTCCTGCATATGTTGCTAACCGTATACTATACGCTTAAACGGAGTTCTGTTGAATAATCAATATCAAAAATGGCACTAATAAATAAATGAAAAAGAACAAGATTCAATATGAAATGAATATACATTCAAGTTAGCTGGTCTTTTTTCCAGGAACTTACAGTTAAATGAATACCCGACATCTTCTAAATAGAATTTATGTTTCAGTTGGTTAGATTTTTGTTGAAGAGTCATAAAAACAAATGCTGTTTTCCTTTTATGAATCCTTCGTGTGTATCAATGCGAAACATAATAAGAATGCTTCTATGAAGAAAGGGATGAAATAAGTTGTTGGTTGTTCGAAATGAAGTTAGATATGGAGCATAGGGTGATTCTTTTTTATCATTATTTAGATCAAAGAACAAAAGATTTGTTGCACATATATTTTTTCAAACCTATGTAGCTGTCTGTGTGTCAGCAGATGAACTCTATTTTTTTGAATATCGGCACTATAAACTAAAATGGCAGTGACCAATAGCATTCACGATGCACCAATCAACTGCATGACCTAAAATTCATATAAATAGCCAAATCTCTTCTATGAATAGAAAGTTGAGCTCTTTTCATTTCTTTTCCCAACTTTTTGATATGAGTACTGTCAACGATATTATCTATTACAATACATACTCTCGTAGTTCTGGTAAGCCTTCTATTAAAAACAAAAAAACTTATTTCACTCGTAGCATCTCATCATATAACTAATATCGCCATATTAATAGTACCATCAGTGACAAGACTTGATCAGTTCCAAACACAGCTCGAACTTGCTCGAAACTTTTATGATGACTATGAATTTTGTCCAGTGCAATGCTCTGAAGAAACCACGGAGCACCGTGATCGTATTCAGCAACGTATCTCGCCTCAATCTTCTCCAAGCAACTCTCCTACTATGAGCAGTCCCACTAAAAGAGCGATACCTATCATCGACCCTAACAGCATGGCTCCTGTTTCTGTTCCAGCAAAGTCTCCTGTTTTGGCACAACAGTGGATGCACTACAATGCCATGCGTCCTTATCATGGTCGAAGCGCTTATAGCAATGTCCTTGTTCAGTAATTTGTTTTGTTGTTATTTTTTTTTCATTTATACCTTTTTTATTTATAGTTTTCATCATTTGTTTCATCCACTTTCTCTGTAAATTTTGTTCACATATATATTTTTCTTTTTCAAAAAAAAAGTAATTCTTTCAATAAACATGTCAATGCTCTTAAAAAATGTTAAAAAGCATAAACTTAAATATCCACTATCTCTCACAGCCTTTCAAAAAAGTGCCTATTTTTCCACGTGGCTCAGATACATAGTTGATACAAGAGTTACTACAATGACGTAAAAGGATGCTTCACCAGAGCAATTGATTGGTCTTCAAATGGACACTTACCTTTTATAGTACTGTGTAGCTAAGGGGGACTTTTAAGAAGCTTCTTTTTTTAAAAAAGAATATATATTTATAAATATATAAATAGAATGTATTTATGTTTAATGTCGATCAATCAAGTGATATTTGACACCTCTTCTCTATATAATATTAAGTTATACAGGACCAAAAGTAAGCAATATATTTGTTTCATCGTTGCTGTTAAAGTTAATATAATTAAAGTTTAAAAACAAATGCCTTTTTCTTTTATGTGACACAATAGCTAATGCACATTCTTTTATATTTTGGAGTATCAGTTGATGCTACATGATACATTTCGCTTTAAATCGAAATAGTTGAAATAAAAAAAAAAGAATCAATAAAAAATAATTACATCCTTTATTTTTAAAAGGCATAAAGCACTTTATGGGGAAATAATTTTTCCTTTAAAGTTAAAGTTTTCTGCTCTTTTTATGGTGTGACTTTAAAAACAATGCTTTCACTGAGTACTAAAAAAGAAAAAGACAAATAGAAGTGCTTGCTGCTTCTTTCTGAACTGCATTAAATTCAGATGCGAGACCTATTTTTCCGTGCCATCCGCCTAAATGATCCCCACCAAATCCCTTCTAAGTTCATGTTTTAGTAGTCTCACGGTGCGGACAACTTTTAAGTCTTATTGAGTTGTGAGGATTATCATCATCCTATGTGCATATGCACCGCACTGTTATTTTTTCTTGGCTAAATTCACCAGCTTTATCTCATTTTATTACGATTAGAAATCAACAAACATCTTCTTGTGAGTCTCCATCATCATTTTTTTTTTATTTATCCTTGATCTTCAATTTTTGTTCCATGGAAGTTATTTTTAATAGTAAAGTATAAATAGAGTGGAACCTCGCTTATTGTAAAGAGCCAGATTTCCCCAAAAAAAAATACAGTAGTAATCGACCTTCCAACAACAAAATGAAAACAACCGGTCACTTCCCCCCCTTTTTTTTTTATAAAGAACAATTTACCAGTCCTTGATGATAAAAAACAAACAAAGAAAGCAATGATCTGTTTATATGTATTATGTGATATGTTTATTCATAAAGCATGCGAATTTATCATTGTTTTCAGTTAAATATAATAAAAAAAAAGTGTAAAGTCAGTGAGGCTACAAATGCACAGGCCAGTGACAGCTGTCTTGTCGTTTCTTATGGAGTCATGTGGTGCACGATAGCAAAATTTGGTTGATCGTAGAAAATTTATAGCATATTAGATAATTGTAAACTTTATTTGGGTATTTACAGTAGCGGATGAACTTTATAATACAAGTGAGTGCAAAGGAATGGAGTCTATACAAAAAAGAAGAGGAAAAAAAAAAATTCTTTTTCTTAATGATATCCTCAAGCTTAACCAAAGTGAGGTGGTAAACTGGATTCAGGTCCTCCAAGGGAAGAGTTTGATGAATTTGCGTACTCATACATTTGAGTTGGTATCATGGATGGCACAGAAGGCACAAGAGGAAGTGATTGCTGGCTCGTGTTATAGTCCGAGTTTGAATAGATCGATGGGTGGTAGTCCATCGCGGTGTTAGGTATTTCGGTGTTTGTGATTCTATTATGCATATATGAGTATTCTTGGTTATTTTGAAGATAGACATTGGGAAGGAAGTAGCCCTGGTGTGACATTTGATCCGAGAAGAAGTACATGGTGGGATCATCTGCAAAGAGCGGGTGTAATAATTCTACGATATTAAATTGGGTAGCTAATGCTTTTGCTCTAGAGAATGTTACCCTGTTGATAAGAGTTAATATAAGCAGATGTATATGGACGCTATTTCATTTTATGCTTACCAAACACCTTTCAGATGCATTGCGCCAACTTTAACAACAACTCGACCTTTTTCGTTCTTTAAAATGCCGTCTCTTTTACCACGAGACATACCAGTAACGTTGAGCAATTTGGTACCATTTACCATATCATTATCTATCGTATGACAATAAATAAAAGAAAAAGTATTAAAAAAATTGTTGCTAAAAATTATAGAAAAAAAAAATTTTTTTTACCTTGACGGCGTGCGACACAAATGCCACGGGCATCTACTTGAAAGCACAAAGTTCCTTCATCATCCCATAATGAAGTTGTAATTCTTGGGCGCTGAGGTTGTGGAGAAGATGGTACTGGTTGAACAGTTGGTAGAGAACGAGGGTGTGATAATGGAGGCATTACTGAAATAGGAGAGTAAGAATGAGTTTCAGGATAGGATACATTTGGCGGCTGACTTATGGATGGATAACTGACAGCACTAGTATAATAAGGTTCATGGTTCATTTGAGCTGGGGCATGGATATCCCAAGGTTGATGTGCCTGATTATAAGAAGGAGAGACCAATTGCTGCTCGTCGTTTAGCATCATGCTGTATGATGAGGAATATGGTGATCCTTCTGGATATTGAAAATCTTGAAAGGTAGGTTCTTTAGAGGATGGCATGTAGGTAGCAGTTTGGTAGATAGACCCAGTATAAGAGAACATATTTTTTTTTATAGTTTGAATCGGTTTGGTTGTTTTAAATTTGAATATATATAAACGTTTGTGTCTTTGTGTATATATGGAAATGTGTATCTGCTGGTAGACTCGATTTGTATGTTGAAACGGTTATAAACAGATAAACGTCTATGTAAGCGTTGGGTTATTTAAAGTAGGTTTAATAAAAAGAAAAGGGAATATGAAAAATGGTAATCTTTTCTACAAATGTAGGGAATAGCACAAATGTATTATAGAATAAATAGTTAATTTGTTGTTCCTTTTTTTTTTTTTTAGAAAAAAAAAAAGTTTAACGAAAAGAAATATGTAAGAAAAGAAGAGCGAAAAATACAGGATTTTATCTCAAATAAATAGTGTAGCCCCAGAAACAGTAACAGAATATGTGAATACAAAATAAAGCCGGTAAAATGAAAAATGAAGGGTTCAGAAAACTTCTCAGCCTAGATAGGATAACAGTTTGATTTTGATCTCCACTTGTAACTCAACCAGCAACTGTTTTTGTAATCATTGAAAAAAACCCTAAATACATTTTAGCTATCAAAACATCACAAAATGATTAATTTACATCCAGCCATTTTATTTGTTTCAGGGGTTAACTTGGTTTAGAAGAGTTACCAAAAGTCGCATACATACATTAAATACCTAAATACCTAAAAGCCCGCCATTAGTAGTAGTACCAAGCTTTTTGAGAAATCGGGGAGATGACTCCAGCGGGAAATAGTGATATAGTGAGGGATCCGACTTTTTTTTTGTCCTCACGGTCTCAGCTAGTTTCCAACTCAGATCGAGTACGATATTTCTTGTTTAGTGGATAAATCCACTCGTTTTCCCCATGCCTTCTGGCTAAATAAGTATCGAGTATTGGATTGGGGAGAAAACAGTCATCCACAAGTACACAACTGTCAAGAATAATTAAAGTTATTATAAAAAAAAAAGTGCTTCAGATTTAGTGATCAAAATTGACATTTTTTTTTTAATTTTAGAAAAAGAGCACCCCAGTCATTATGCAAGGGGCACTAGCGGGGTACGTCGTGCCAATCAGGACAGAATTAGAGAGGGTAGTATTTTTTTTTTAGTTATAAGAAAGTAATTCTTTGACATAAATAGTAGTTACTGAACCAACGCTGTGTTTTCCAAGAACATACATGTGAGGCACATATCACCTACTGAAAAAAGCTCGAACCAGAATACTAGATTCCAACTATATATAGAAACTCGCTGCTTTCCAATTTTTCTTTTATCAAATTGAAAAAAAAAAATAGACTCTGTTAAAAAAATGATTCAACTATATTCATGAAGGAATATGCAATTAACATCAAGCAATCGATTGATTATTCAGTTAAAGTGTCTTATCGTATCATTTGAGGATAGACAGTAGATCATATAACATGACCTGTTTTGTTTGTGTCGGAGAAATAGAGTTGCATTATGTGCTAGCTAATTACCATTTCCACATTTTGTTGATCTCTAATATCTTTAAAATAGGGAAGTCCAATTCCGTGGCATTGTGAACATGGGGTGGAATTTGAAATAACAAAATCATCATTTCCAATATTGTTGTAGTTTGGGCACATGTCTGACTTTGCTCAGCAGTTATTAAAAACATTTTTTTTCTGATTTAGAAAAGTAGATGAAAAGAATGCCTCTTTTGTTTCTGTCCAATGTTATATGGAAAGTTGTGTACCTGAGGACCAAGTTTGATTAACGCTGCAGGTTTAGCTCAAATTTAAAAGGACTTACTGGAAATGTATCAGATCTGGAAATTAATATGTTTATATTT
>MU622247.1:122733-175178 GCA_025399235.1 Backusella circina FSU 941
TTGCAGATGCGATCAAACCGTTGAAGAATGAGCATTAAGTGGAGCCAAACAAGAGGACAGGGATCAGAGGATTTCTCTGGAAGCGCGTTCACTTAAGACGTACAAAGACTTAAATCCACTAGAGAAGTCAAAGCTTCAGTAAGTACAATACCCATACAAATATGCCCATTAACGTTTGCTAAATGATTGTTGCCATGAATTTTAGTGTTCTTTTGTCGAGTTGTATAAACACTATATCAGTTAGTTTTCGGAAGACGATCGAAGCAATTATTGGTCCAAATCAATTAGAATGTATACTTAGTTCTAAGCCAGTACTGCCTTTCTCAGAATACGTGAACCCTAAATGGACCCTATTAAAACGAGAAATACAAGAGGTGAGCAATCCAACTTAAAGCAATTTGATTATTTGAACTTTCATTAACGATATGCATTTTCTCTGCATAGGCATACGGGGCTGGCAGTGAGAAAGGTCTTCGAAAGTTTGTAGTTCGAGAGCGTTGCAGAATATATGAAGATGATCTTCAAGATATAGAAGAGTTTAACTTGATGATCATGGATGTATACGATCTGATGTAAAATCCTTAATACCATATCACATCACTTAGTTTAAACACTTTTTCTAATGTAACATATATTTATACTATGTAGACTCAATACAGTAACCTTCAAGAACTGACACGAAGAACATTTGCATGAAGAAGACTTTGGATGCTATTGGAAGTCTGTATTTGATATTATATTTCGAGGAACCAATGTTTCGCTAATAAGGTAAATCAAGGAATTATTACGAAGTTATCTCGAATTGCTTACATGACCCCACAGAGGAGAGCCGTGCTGTTCAGCGACAAAGTATGAACGCCAACTCAATGAATACGAATACGGAGATGTATCGACTGGTGTTTATGGTAGAAAAATAGATTTGATTTTTAAGGGCTCTATACTTAACGACAAGCATGTAAAGAAGAATATCGAACTGAGCTCTGTAGAAATCAAGCCTGCCAGTGTGTCAGAAGATGTTGAAGCAATTCAACTGAACAAAAATATTAGAGTAAATAAGAGCATCTTGCAATCCTCGTTTACAATCGCCTCCCAGAAGAGCGTATGCTTTCCCAGCAAGCACGTTCTATACACCTAAAGGAAAATAAATTATTTTTTCTACACGTATTACTTATTAAATTGTTATTATAATATTTTATGAAATAAATAGTCTTTATTTGATCTTGGAAAGTATATTAAACAGTCTATTTCTTTAGCAATAAGAATGACTTGAAGCATCTTCTTCTGGCCATGTCAAACTGCTTAAAACTTTTGACAGCGCTTCTTACAGATACTACAAAAAAAAAAAACTAATATGTTAGCTGCTACTTTACTTTTTTAATCACTTTTCCATTAGTTTTGAGGAGGTAACCAGTTCAATTAATTCTGAATGGAAGTATCAGCCCGTTAACTACCCTGAACAAGAAACAACAAAGTCAAACGACTCTGTCACCGCTTGCTGATGGAGTTTGTCGCAGCTAGGGAAAGCTGCCAAAGTTCAACAGGACTGAGCCGAACCGCTACTGACTTGCCTTCTATAATCCCACGACAAGTGATTAGCAATTTCACCTTGCGGTAAAGCTTTCGTCTCCCCAAATGCAAGAATCATAATAAATGTACAGAAGTGAAGAAAAACGAAACCTTTTTTCATAATAGCAGGTTTATAGGTTACATATTCGAATTTATTAATTTGAGTGATGTCGAATAGTCACGCAATATTTCCTATTTCAGTTTTGTCCGTATTTTAGAAATAAAAAAATTCAGAATGCGCAAAGCTAATGATGACCACACGCAAAAAAAACTAAAAGTGCGCATATCAAAAAATACAATATACTCAAAAAAAAAATTCAAGATGTGCAAATTCAGTCCGAAAATCCATAAGCTCTGTGGACAAATATTCTAGGCCAAAAAGACAAAAAGAATTGCGCTTGTGTCTTTTGTTTTGCAATTCTCGCCAATCATTTTTGTGAGAATGACAATAATTTTTGTGAAAACGCCAATTTCCATAAGTTTGACTGTACTTTTTGAAAGATAAAACCAGTTTTAGAGATCACACTAAACTATCTACATCTGTTTTCATGTTACAAATAGAACGAATCTACTATCTTTAAATAACAGCGATTTAAGAGATAATAAAACAAGAGTATGTATATAAATGTTTTCTTTTTATTATATTTCATTCAAAAATAAATCAATACAAAGTATCCAAGATCTCAGTCTTACGCTTCTCATACTCATCAAAACGAAGCACAGCATAGCTCATATAATCAAAATCAATATCTGATACCATTGCCTGAATCATTGCCCACAATCCCCAATAAAAGTGAGAAGCCAGTGAATATCCATTTACTTCCATATAAAGATGCTCCTTTTGCTTTTCGGTAGGTTTAACTAGTAAATATAAAATACCATAAATATCTTTCTCTCTCCCTATTCAACTCCTTGTATTTTACCTCCTGTACTCTCTGTTAAATACCAATCAAACCATTGTAATTGGAATTCTTTTGTTGGGTATCTTTCATATTCACATTCAAAACCAGCAAATTCATTAAAGTGGTTACCAATATCAAAACCTCGATAAGCATAACAGCCATATTCGTAATCGATAAAGTTGGCTTCTTGTTTATCATCACCTAGGATGATGTTGCCATAGAGTAGGTCGTTGTGTGAAAAGACGATAGAGGAGTCTATTTTTTCCAGTCTTTCAATGAGAGATGCAAGCTGTAATAAATATAAATATACATTAGTTCTTATATATTATATAACATCAGGTAAACTTGCTTTTACCTCGTTTGTAATTTTTTTGACATCAAATTGAGTTTCAAATATCTTTTGCGTCTGAGGATTTTCATACTTTTCAGGTACTAAGTTATATTTATAAGTAACATAGCAATACATAGACACACTCATACACACTTACTCTGTTCCAACCACTTGTACATGGTCGACCATAACTTCTGTTGCTTGGTCTTTGTTCCTCCTCCAGGTAATTCTACCTTATGCCATTTCGCCAATCTCTTTGCAATCCATTCAGCATAGATTGGATTGGCCATATCATCCACGGTAGATACTCTACCTCTAATAAAACCATACATCAATCCATTTTTAAAGCGTGCATATAGGGGTGGACACAAATTTTGGGATGATAGCGTGATGAGATTCTATTATTATTACATGTTATTTGAATATTGGGAGTTCAACTCATAACAAAAAACATTTACCACTATTTCTTGTTTACGATCAATGATACGATCCGATCCTTTACCGTAGGATCTTACAAGGACAGAGAAATCAGTAGGCTTGTGGGTGACTCTGACCACTTTTTATATAAACAGAGTTGGTAAAAGTTGTGATGACAATCATGATGAGTAGATTGAGAACTTACATTGATTAGTTATACCATCTTTACACTGTACAAGCTGTATGTCGTCCTCCTGCCAGGAAGTGAAAACAGACTGCACCACTTTAAGGGCACCTTCAAATAGAGCGGTATGTGGTACTTCTATATCGAGTAAAGGTGTGTCTTCTACTAACTGACTAAAGGATTCATCAAAATTGTTATGATGATTTTGATGATCAGAGGTATTAGGAGGCATAGTGTCTTGAAAAAAATAAAAGAGAGGAAAGAAGAAGAAGAGAATAAGGAAAAAAAAAAGCTTAAATACATATATATATATATAATCACAGATCATGTTTAGGTAAAGTCACATGTTCCATTCCGATGTTGAACAGATAAAGATATATATACATATAAAGAAGAAAGGCTTGGGTATCTCTTCAAGAGTGTGTGTCCACGAGACATCACAGTTTATTGATGTTATCTTACTGGTTTAATGTGTATTTGTTCCACCAGAATCATTTAGTCCGATATTTTCCTTTCACATGTCGATCTCAGTAATAGTAAATACAATATGTGGATCAGCTGCAAGGTGAACATGACTTGTATCTTTTAAAAAAAATGCACAGACAGAAAACGGAATAAAGAGACAGACACATGCACAAACGTAGAGAGGGAGAAAGAGAAAGAGAGAGAGAGGAAAGATAGTCATTTCTTTTCTTATTAACGTATACCTTCTGCTTTTGATGCTGATCGTATATTAAATAGAATGACGTAACTCATCCACATTGATTTAATGTAAGTTAATGAATCTAACAAAGGAAATCCCAAGTCGTTTTATACTCTGTGTCATGCCAATATCAGCCATTAAGTTTAGACGACTTTTTTCGGCTCTTATAAAACTGTCCTTGCGGATGAGATAACCGTGTTTCCTTTTTTAGTAATTTCGAAGCTTTTGGCTTTATTGAAAATTTCAAGCATTTATAGCCTTCCAAAGGCAGAAATATACAATAGAACGGCTATGAATCATATAGAAAGCTGGAGAAGAATGATGTTATTGAATTAATCAACATCTTCAGACTGAATATCAAATAACGATATCTGATTTACTTTGACAGCCTACATACTTTTTTTTTAGGATATGAATGAAATATCAGATCGTAAATCAATTAAAATAAAAATATACGAAGCAACCGATCCATTAGACTCCAAGATGATCGATATCTTGATGAACCTGTAGACACAGCATGCGTGAATCAATAACATATTTCTGCTTGAAAGTTTAATATAAACTACGTAATGTAAACGAGTTACCTGGTAATTATCTCATAGATGAAGAGGTCAAAGAATTTGAACCAATAACAAATTATCTTGATATGATCCCAAAAGAAATAAATGTACAGGTGGCAGGTGTAAAGACGCAAATATCATCAGATATTGATATTAAAAATATGTATGCTAACAGCTTTTCTATAACTAGGCTAAATAAAGCAACGTGATAGATATCCTGATGTTGTATTTTGAAGTTGATACTATTGAAGTTCCAAAATCAAGCATGGGATTGGATGGTATTAAGCGAACATTTATGAACTCTTGTGTGAAACAAGCGAGACAACTTTTCTCAAACGCCTTTTTTTTCACATTTGCATAAGCAACAAGATTATTATATTCTGAAGTGAGGAGGGGTTTCAAGAAAATCCAATTACTACGGAGAACGTTTATTTGGGGCCTTTTTTTTTATTTGCATGAAAAAATCACGTGTCAACTGTTGATAATCATAATAATAAAATAATAAAATAAATATTATTTTTCTTTTCCCTTTTCTCTTTTTTTTGTTACTTATTTTTTTTTATCTTATTTTTATAACACTCGCAAAAAAAAAAGATGTCTACAACATCGAAAGACAAGGAAGACAATAGATGGGATAGCGACGACATCTTTACATTTGATGAATGGAAAACATCGGATTTTATAGGAGAAAGTGACTTTGATATGATCGATAGACTCTCTGCCGCACTCGACCAAGTCACCCTCCAACTCGATGAACAAAAACGCGAGCTTTTACAAAAATCATCAGAGTGGACTGCCAAAACAAAGGAGCGCCTAAAGAGTCAAACTAAAAAGTTGGAAGATCAACAGTCACGCATTAAGGAACTCTTGGTTAAACAGTATTTCAAAATCGATAAGCGTATGAACAGGGATGCAAAGACGGTGCAGTTGCGTGACAAGATATCCTTTGTGGTGGGTGTAGGGAATGCATGTGTAGGTCCTGCTCTTGCGTTGCGTTATCCTAATTTGATACCGAGTTTTTACAGTGTACAGTTTATTATATTATTGATACTACGCTATGCTATTTATCGCTCAAAGAGGTGGCATTATTTTGTATTTGATATTTGTTATTTTGTTAATACCATGACCATGCTCTTCCTGTGGGTGTTTCCTACGAGTCGTATCCTATTCCTTGCATCCTACTCCCTGGCAATGGGCCCAGTCATCTGGGCTATTATCACTTGGCGCAACTCGCTCGTATTTCATAGTTTAGATAAGGTCACATCGGTGTTTATCCATATATACCCCCCTTTGGTCATGTACTGTCTTCGATGGATGCCCGAGTTACAAAAGGATGTTTACTGTGATAATGAGGCCTTTGTTACATATTATCGAAATGAACGCTACCCCGCACTAAACGATGTTGAACTCTCCTTTAAGGATAGTATGCTCTACTCAACAGCTGCTTACATCGTCTGGCAGACACTCTATTATGCATTCATTATTGTTGGAAAGAGGGATAAAGTGGAGTCTGGTTTAAGAATCACATCTTATTCGTGGATCTTGAATGATACTAATGGACAGAAGGGATTTATCCAGAATGCAGCTTTTATGTTTGGTGCTAAATGGAAACTAGAGATGTTTATGCTGCTTCAATTGACTTATAATATTGTGACATCTGTGCCTACTTTTCTGATATTCAAGTCATTTTGGTTACACACTGCTTTATTGATTGGTATGTTTGCTGTTAGTGTGTGGAATGGTGCAAATTATTATATTGAGGTGTTTTCGAGAAGGTATATTGATGAATTGGAGAAAATCAAGTCGGGTGATAAAACAGCATAGATACGAAAGGAATATCTTTTTTTTTTTTGTAAATATATCTGGGTCATGTGCATATGTTTTGGTTTTCGGGTGTTACCATTACTCGATAGGGAACCAGCTAAAGAAAATACGTCATGACCCTTTTCATTAGTGAAATGTTTTAATAAAGAATTTTTACTCCATTTTACTCCTCGTTCTACTTATGAAAATAACTGGCCTACACAAAATAAAACATTTTTCCTGGTTTGTCTGTCATTCCAATGGTTTCTGGATAGTTGATAGGTTCTTGTGTATATTTTCCTGCTTGACTCACTATTGACCTTTTAGACCATAAAAACTTTTGCGTTGTTTTTAAAGAAATACTGGCAAATAAGTATGAAAGAGGATGAGAGAAAGAATGATGATAAATCCTAATACAGTTGATATATGGTATTGTGCACAGTTCTCTAATATTCAAATCAGTTCGGTAACATACTAATTTGCTGTTTGCTGCTAGTATATGGAACGGTGTAAGTTATAATATTGAGGTGTTTTTAAGAAGATATATCTGAGATAGAGCGTACTATTGAATCAACAACTAATAAATAATAATAAAATCCTATTGGTTGAGATTTCTCTTCTCTTTTTTTAAATATTGAATATTTTCCCTTTTCTTCTTCTTCTTCTTCCTATATATTACTCTATATTTCATTATTATTACCCACCTAAAATAATGGAAGCAGAAATAAAAGCAGCCCATACCGATATATCAGCAACAGCCACCGCAACATCACGTCACTACTTTTATAGAAAAGCAACACAACCCGATCTAGACAACAACAACAACACTGTCTTTATCAATGTAGCAGAAAGCAGCGATGATTTTGAAAGTCGGGTAACACACTTTATTCATAAGGACGCGCTTCAAAAGACTTTGGTACGTTCAAGACAAGGTGCCGCTGCTGATCTCACTCGCCGTAAAGCGGACCGTAAGGCTCGTAAGGAGAGAGAGAAGAGTGAGGACGGCAAACAGCAGCATCGCTATAAAGAGGAACAGCAACGTACCGAAGGATCTTTATTTGAAAAGTTGAATACACTGAATGCAACAGAACAAGGCCAGTGGCTTACTAATATTCACGACGATGCCATGCTGATGAATCCACATCAGTGGCTTAAACTGGCGAGTTTGTTTAATGTAAATTCAAAGGCGTCTCGACAACAGACCTTGATTAGTATAAATAGACATTCTGAAGTTTTGAGAGATCGGGATATTGATGACAGCAGTTGTGTGGCAATGGAGAATTATATGGAATTACGTGATGTGCAAAACAGAAATTATGCCCGGGATGCGCAAGTATTTGTTTAACCATATTATACATGTCTATACTTACTCGCTATTTATAGTGTGACAGAAGGGGTGAAATACATTAAACAGAATAGAATACAAGAGGCAATGGATTATTATAAGAGAGCATTGGACATGGATCCTAAATATGCAGATGGCTGGTTTCATGTTGCAGAAGGGTAAAAACGTTTTTATTTAATACCAACTTGTATATATAATGTATATAAAATCATCCATAGGCTAGTCCAACAGCGAAAGTTACAGGATGCTGCTGTTCAATTGGAAAAGGCACTCAAGTTAGATCCTGAACATGAGGGAGCAAAGGCACTGTTGGCGAGTATTCGATATACCACGCAAACAAAAAAGGTCGAAAAGGGGGATGAATGGGATTTGGTTGATGAGAATGGAAATGGGTTATCATCGGCCAAAGTGGATAAAAAGAATGAAGAGGAAGAAAAATCAAGTAGCAAAAAGAAGAAAAAATCATCTAGCAGTTATCGTTCTTCTCATCGTTCCTCGAGACGATCCTCACGTTCACCGGATTCACGACATCGATCAAGGGAATCTCGTCGTGATAATAATGAGAGTAAACGTAGAGATAGACGATCCAGTCCTGATAGTAGAAGACACAGACGATCAAGTCGATCTAAAGAGAGACGACATGATGACCATAGATCGCATAGAAGAGATTCCAGTCCCAGTGAATCACGACGACATTCAAGACGATATTCTCGTGATAGAGAGTCAAGACATAAGAGACGACATAGATCGAGGTCACCTTCAAGACATCGTAGTAAAAGAAAGAGATCTGATGATGACGATGATGACGACGATAAATCGCAGAGGAATTGATAGAGTGCACCGATGCAAAATATTAAATATATATATATATAAATAAACGATTCAAGCAATAGCAATAGAGCAAACGAACTTTACCTTGTATCTATATAATTTAGTTCAAACTGGAGTAAATGCACCTTGCAACGAGGTTTTTTATATTTTATTTTTCATATACTCATAAAAAATTGATTTTGTTTTACTGCAATGTGATGGACGCATAATTGGGAATGTTTAAATCCTTCAAGTGAGTAGTTATATATATAATTGCTCCGGTTTGTATGAGACGACTGTATAGGATAAAACTTACAATTAGCGCATAAAAACTGTAATTTAACCAAAGATTAAATCCAGTCATTATTGATAGTCAAGAATTATAATTCATTTGCTGCTTTAAATGCATTATAATCACATATTACAATGTACAAACTCTGCCAATACATTCTCGAAAATCGAATTCAGTACCATCTTTATCAATTAATAACAATCTAATACTTGAAGTACAAATAATCATATGATTCAAGTAAATATCACAGCTTTATTAATAAAAAAGGGGGTTTCTATCCTTTTATTCGATTATATAATTATAAAGAGCAAAATACAAATTTAATAATAAAAATAAGTTGAATGAAAAAATGGAATAATTAGTAATTCTCAGAACGCTTCCTATAAGGACTACTATCATATTGAAAGGAATCATCTAGTAAATTTGAAGAATCTACTTGACCTATAGGACTCACACCACCTGCTGGATGAACTGTATCCATTGAATCTGCCATTGGATCTGGCATATTCATAGGTTCTGAGAATGAGTCTGGCATACCAGCCATTGGATCTGCCATACCAGCCATTGGATCTGCCATACCAGCCATTGGATCTGCCATACCAGCCATTGGATTCGGTAAACCTGCCATTGGGTCTAGCATACCTGCCATTGGATCCGCCATACCAGCCATAGGATCTCCCATAGACATAGGGTTCATCATACCAGCCATTGGGTCTCCCATAGACATAGGGTCCATCATACCCATCGGATCTGACATTGAATCTGCTATGCTTATATCATCCATCATTGGGTCCATTTTTTCATTATAAGATTCTTCTTCTGAATTGACTATTTCAAAGACATGACTCTGTATAATATCACCATCATCATCAGAAGATGTCATTTCAGCAAAGTATCGCCCGCTCTTTATGGTAGTATCCACCTTCCATGAAAATATAAAATGTTCATCATCCAAATCACCAGGAAATGTGCTTATTGTTCTCACTTTCCTGTTGTTTATTTTAGAAAATCAAATCCATTTATATTATGCTATCAATATTACTTACTTTCCGCTTTCTTTATATAATTCAGCTGTAAAAAAGTCACTTTCATCACTGTCAATACTATCTTTTGAATAAAAATGGATTTCATCTCCTGTTTGAAATATAGAGTCCTGAGCTGGGACTGTAAAGTATCCTGAACCTGCAAGGACACCTGCAGCAAAATAAAAAACGCCTAATGTAACCGTTGTAAAAATCTAGTGCAAAAAGTTAAGCCACTAGAGTTTCTAATGTTTGCATTATCTAATTGTTTACCTTCATTTATTATAAAATAAACAAACTGGTATTAATAAAATAAAATGATAAGATATAATAATAAAAATGAAAACATTTGGGTTTTGTCCATTCTCAAACACCTTTATATAATATTTTTTTAAACTCTCTGTTGATGTCTTGGAATTATAATAATTGAATATTTTCATTTACTTTTCGTTTGCTTTGAAAAGAAAAAAAGCCCCTTTTTAATTATAGTTTATCCTCCTTTTAACCACTCTTCTTGCCACATTAATCGAAATAACTTAATAAACTTTTCAAGCCCAAATCCATTCTTGATGTATTTTTATTATTAATACTAAACAAACAAAGGTATAAAGACACGTTTTTAATTTTTAATTCCTGTTTTTTTTATTATTGACAATCATATTGTATTAAAAAAAAAAAACAAGCAATAAAAAGAGAAATTCTATATTAAAAAAGAACAAAATTAACAAAAAAGGAAAAAAGGAAAAAAGGAAAAAAAGGAACAAAAGGAACAAAAGAAGCAGAAAAAAGAAAAAAGAAAAAAGGGTAGAAAATATAATTTGAATGCTAAATGCTAAATGCTAATAGTGAAAAAGAGAAATCTAATTTACAAAAGAGAAAAGAAAACCATAGCCTAACTATAGAGATCGTACAGCCAATTATGCATGATGATCAAAACAGAGAAAAATAAAAAAGTATTCGACAAGAAAATGGATAAATAAATACAATATAAAAGAGGAGGAAAAAAAAAATGAGGAGTTGATCTTAGACGTAGCTTCTGTAAGCCTGTGTTATATTACTAACAGCAATGTTACGCGAATCCATATGAGAATACTGTTTCTTCTCCGGTTCTGGTGCCTGCTGCTGCTGCTCTAAATTTTTGTCATAAGGGGAGACCGATTTGTTGCTGCTATTCATCATTTGTGAAAAACGGCTCAAAAACGAGCTCGCTCTTGAGGCTGTTGAGCTAGTAGAGCCCATCGAAGACATTGTATCTACCGGTCGTAGCCCATTCATTCGAGACTCTCCTTGTCTATTCTCCATTGCATCTAGTTGATTCGCTAATAACCAATCCTTTTGAATCTGCTCCTCGATAGCATTAGCCGATCTCACTGATGATGTACGTCTCATCTGAGCTGCCAGGTTACTGAAACCCAATTTCTGTGAGAGACCTTTCGTCACATCGCCTGTAGAGGATCTCTTCTTATCATTATCACGTGTGATGGAGAGACTTCGCTTAAAAATATCATCAAATGACTCTTTCGATCCTCGTCTTAATGAATCAATGCTAGCACGTGCAAATTCCGTTGTGTCTTTAAACTTTTTAAATCGATTTGAACCTGTTGAGGAAATAGATGAAGTGTCACTCCAGTCTCCACTGACAAGTCCACTACTTCTTCTGTCATTTACACCAGGTATGATTTTACCCGTTGCAATTGCTTGTAGACGAGTATCTCGAATAGAATATGCTGAATTCAATACCACTTGTAGATCGTCAATGGGATAATTCTATTACGAATGAGTCATTTATCTCCACATAACCTTATTTTTATTATTTTTTCCTTACTTGCAAAATCTTCATATTTTCTGCAAAATCACCCTGTATAAGATCTTGTCGAATGCATCTAAAAATGAGTAATTGTTAATAATAATTGTAAATTGTAATATAATTATATTATTTTAGGAGAGGTGAGGTTTCCAAAAAAAAAAAAAACTTTCTAAAAAAAAAAAGGAGTCTTTTTTTTACTTACATCAGCATGGCTACAGCAAAGTCTAATAAAAATTCAAAGCACCCCTCTTCCTCCTGCATTCCTCGATCTGCCAAGATGGAATCCCATAGGCGAATTACATCAGGTAAATCCCATTCCTGTGAACATAATACAGTGACCCAACGGAATGCATAATACTGCTCCTTGATGTCTTTTTTACTAAGATCTCGAAACAGAGGGCGATCAAACCAGGCTAATCGTTGTGACATGCGCCAGAGTGTTGCATTGATACCCGAGTTTGTATCCGAGTCTAGCGAGCGTACAAAATGGTCACGAACATCTGCCATGAGTGTGGTAAAAATAAAGAAAGAGTCTGCCTCTGCGTAGGCTTGAGATTCGGGATCTTCATCCTTTGCAAAGACGTAATAGATGGGTGCGAGAAGTTCATTCATGCCTTGGACGTAGCCTACGCCTGGGTTTAGCTTTGCATAGATGAAGAGGATGCGTTCGATGGCTTCCCAGTGATAGTCCATGATGTGGGCATCAGCTTCGAATGCTTTTTGTCCTGTTGCTTTCTCGGTGTCTTGATGTTCTCTATTACCAATCTCTTCATTCAGATGTGCGATGCGACGAAATATGGTACGTCGGTTTGGAATATAGGGACAGATGGGTTCCAATACTGAGTGGTGAGTGTGTTTTACTGGTTTTTGTAGATTGAAATAAGATCCATTTACGTTGTTGATGTTATTATTACTATTGTTATTTATATTGTTCCCATTAGTATTGCTATTATTGTTGTTGTTATTGACACTGTTGTTACTGTAGCTAGTATTATTAGACTTGAATGCTGTAGATAGTTTACGTACAATATTCTTCGGAGTCGATATTATTTCAGAATTATCCAAAACGGAGGAAAAGGAACGCACTGAACTTTTAGAGTTGGATCTATCTCTTGTATCGAGCATCGATGGCCCATTAGCTTTAAACGACTTTTTAGAAGCTGAAGAAGAAGAACGAGGTCGGTTCATTAAACCAAACGAAAATCGTCGTGCCATTGACGATTGTTCCTTTTCACCTAAAGCAAAGTCGCTGTCAGACATGGAATGGGGAGAATCTAGCATGAGCGGTGGTGAGAGTGGATTGAGATGATTCATAGGCACATGGAGTTGAAAGAATGCAAAATCGGGTAATGTACGTCGAACATCTTTATCGATTTGATCCAAAATTAAATTGTCGTTTAAATAACTTTTAATTGATGCCTAGAAACAAACAAATACATTAATATAAACAAACAAACAAGAATTTATTTTTTCTTACATGATCACTAAGCGAATCGTCAATTGGTTCCTCTTCTAGTAAATCTTTTACCCAGTTCTATTTTTGCCATTGTCATTATTAGATATCAATTACTTGAATTGAATTATAAACTTACATAGTAACTTGTACGCTGTGTCTTTAAAGTATCTTCCCATAACCGTTTATCAGGTGGCAAATAACCCATTAGTACCTTCCAAGCAGCTGAACGGAGCCCTGGTTCGTCAGGAATACCTAACAATACAAGTTAAGTGATGTTGTTACTATAGAAGTATAACTGTTACCATAGAAACAGGCTTCTCGGAATGACTTCATGTCGATCTCAGCTGTCCAACTCTTGTCAAGATCTTGCCATTTGTCTTGAGTGACTAGGAGTGTCTCAAAGTTTTTTACTCTTTTAAAAGCATTGATTAAAATTTTGTCTTTTTTTTCTAATATCCAAATTATTTTTACCTTTCTTTATAAGCTGATTCCATTTTTTTGGTTCTATAAAATATTAGCAAATAAAAAAAAAAAGAAAAAAAAAAAAAAAAAAAAAAAGAAACTAACAATTCCAACATAAAAGCTCTAATTAAATCTCAGTAGTCTTTCTTTTTGTGTACTTGTAACGTACCGGCATGAGTGATGAAAATGTTTCACAATAGAAAAAACGGTATTTGGCACTCAATCCTAGAGCCTTTCTGCTTATTATTAATGTAAGCACGTGTGGTTGTATGTTTCTGCTTTTAAATGCTTATAATAATGAATTTAAGTACTTTAAGCATGAATATATAGAGACTATCAACATTTAAAAAGAAGGTTGCTTCCTCATAACAATAAATATAGTAATCAGAAAAAAACAGAGGCATGTTGGAGGCAAACCAATAGAATGGCATTTCTTAACTCTAATTCAATTTGAAATTACTCTTTAGAGTATAAACTGAATTCTATTATTATATAAAATGTATCTTACCATGCTCTCTGCAACTGACCCACAATCATATGTCATATTATCATAAAACTACTGAAATGACGTATATCGCAATAGCTTAAATGCCCCTTAGATATGTACATACAAGGAATTCCTTGTGTTTTATTAAATCTTCCTGTTTACTTCTATCAAACTTTAAAATATGAATACAAATCCAATGTAATCTTTATTCAATTGATGGTATTAATGATGGTATTAATGATGGTATTGTTATCATTATTGCTTTCATTTTTTAACTTTTAGCAAGGTTATTAATCAGACACATACCTCCATGGAAAAAAAGAAGAATCCATCAAAAAAAGAAGAAATCCAATCTTTGTTATACTTTATTTTACTTACTCAACAGTTTAAATTCGGCTAATTATTCGGATTAGCGGCGACTCTTGGCTATACGGTCTTGTGCCGTATTTCAAGTGTTTCAAGTCAATTATGTTGCACGAAAATATTTTGATGCATCATGATCTTATATTCCAATTTAATCTATACTTTATTCGGAACTTACTATCATGTATTGACCTGGCCGGAGCGTTTTCTCAGGACAAAAGGTACGATCATAGCATTGCGTTTTTATTTTTTTCTCTTGCTGATGCTATTTTCTCACATTTGCTTCTTATATGAACTGCTTTATTCTAATTGTGCAAATTATTCTAGTTTAGTACTATAAACATCTTTTTTTTTTTTTTTTTTGTTATTATAAATAAATGTTGACTTTTTTTTTTTTTTTTTTTTTACAATGTTATAGACTTGGTTCTAATTTCCTCTTTTCTTAATAGACATATTTGCTTCATTGCACATGGCTTGATGACTGGTGCAATATCATATTGCTCTGGGAATAGATGGTTTATATCATGTTATTAATCAAAATATAGGTATATTTCATAAACAGTCTCGGTTAATACTATAAATGATACAGAGCTACATTCACTATCATTAATATCCAAGTGTTTCATAGATTACAATAATCCAATTATGTGAAATTTTCATTTTTAATATATTTATTGTAATATTTAATCATGCTTATCGACTCGAGTATAAAAGCAGCTTTGTTAATCAATACCCCTTTACTTTATTAATCTTATCAGTTTTTATCCCCTTAAAATATGAGTAATGTCCCTTCGGATATTATTTTTAATGCCTTTATTCCAGAATTTAACAAAAAAAAAAAACCTTTTGCTTTACAATAGTATACTTAATTGATAACAAAGTTGAAATTAATTGAATAGCGTCATTAATTTCTTTATTATTAGATCTTAATAATATGAAAATGAGCAATAAAAAGAGAACAAGAATGTAGCAGTATCCCCCCCCCCTTTTTTTTTTTATAAAAAAATGTATTTTAAATAAATGAATCTGAACTCTTCTCCCCCCCCTTTTTTTTTTAAAAAAAAAAAAAGAAATCGATGTATTAAGTTCGGTCGATGGCTTATTCTTAACTTATTATCATTTGGGTTGATCTTTCGGGTAATGATCTTCAAGGCATTATAGACTAATTTATTGTTTTCATGGATTTTTTTTTACGTCAGAGTCAACCTTGAAAATAACAATTAAATACGACTAAATGTTTTTTTGAATGTAATTTAACAAATTGATATTTCTGTAAAACTATTCCATTTATTATAGACTGACATTTATCAGAAAACGATATTTATTTTAATTTTAAATTAGTACATTCTCTATCTAATTCTTATTATTAATAATTACTATTGAAGTATGTGTTTAATGCTAATATTATTAGAAATATAATGATTACATATTACGGTTAACAATACATTAGCATAAATTTAGATCATTTTAATCAAATTAGCTTTATAAAGACAGAAAGCATATCTTTGTTATTAAATAAATCATATTTAGATTTGACAGAGATATACAAGAGGTAGTTGTAATAATTTTCTAATCAGAGCCAAACTCCACGTTTTATTTCGATACTCGAGAAACTTAAAGTCATTAAATACACTAAAAAAACACGCCCCTAAATCTTACAGATCCACATAGCTGATCGTTCCTTTGTTTATAACACCGAATTAAACTTTTTACCAAAAAAAAAAAGAACAAGTGTGTAAACGTAGTCTTGGTTTTGAGAAAAATGTTGTTAGATAAAAAAGTTTAATTAGAGCTAGAAAAGGCATTGATTTTAAACGACTTGAAATACTTTCAACCCAAATCGATGGTCGGTTTAATTCCAAAAACAAGGAAATCTTCAATCGATTAAATAAAGCGCAGAATACTCCAATAAACAACCAAATCACAATCCCTGTCATTAAGAAGAGGGCGTCTTATTGAAGGGGTTTTCATTTTTTTTTTTTTTTTTTTGATTCAAGTATAAAGTTTATCCTATCTGATCTGATCTGTGCCTCTTGTTTTTATTCGATATGTTTCTTGTAACGGACAAAAAAAACTTTACTTAAGGCGTTTTATTTATGCGGTCTTCTTCAAAATATATTACATGTTCATACTTGATCCAAGAGCTCAGGCAAAAAAAAACTTATTAATATTTCAGCGGATTCCTTTTCTTTTTTTTGGTAATGGTGTTTTAATTATGCACAATGATCTTTGATTTTTAAGTGGTGACATTTTTTTTTACTGAAGTCGTTGTATAAATAGCAAAGATTCATCTCTGTTTTACATACAGTAGTTTGCATTTAAAAATCAAGATTTCCAGAAATTACATTATTTTATAATACGAAATATACACGAAGATCTTGAATTTTTGAATTCCAATTTCTTGATTTTTAAGCACAAACCACTGTATCCATTTTATGGCGTCCAAATTTGGTGGTACTTAAATGACAGATATTACCCTCAAAGTAAATCAATGGAAGCACACACTCCTTATTTATAGTATCACAAAAGATTTAGATGTATGTATATATGTATTTTCGTCTTTATTTTTTATATATAATTAATAATGATATATAATGATTTGTGTCCACTCCGAGAGTATTTCCTTTATATTTTTAAAGAATCGACTCTCATATTACAAAAATAGAATTTGGACAAAAAGATATTACAAAGAAAATTTAAAGTCTAGATCTCTTTTGAAGAACGGATCTTCTGCGATATTTTTTAGCTTCAACGGATTGTGCTTTTACTGCATCCTGCTTTTCAGCCTTCTTTTCACCCTTGGATGCTTTTTCGACAGGTTTTTCTTCGCTTTGTAAATTTACGTTATTCATAAGTGGAAGATACGGAGAGACAGTGTAATCAATGCCTTGACCACCATAAGACATGCCTGGTTGGGAACTTGCAGGAGCAGGTGCGACAGGTGGTTGACTATATCTACTGTATCCGTTAGTAGGAGGGGCATGTTGAGGAGCACCTTGATTATATTGACCATAAGAAGGAGCTTGGGATCCTTGATTAGTAATGGTGAAAATATAGCTACGGAGCTTATCATCATCATCATCTTCCTCTTCCTCTTCCTCTCCATCATCATCGTTGTCATTGTCAGTTTCATGTTGGAGAATTTCGACATAATAATTTCCGGGAGGTGCACTAGCAACCCACGTAAATACAAATGCATCTTCATCAGCTTGGTCACCACGGAATTGACCTAAATCTTGAAGATAGCTATTTTTTAATGAGCGAAAAAAAAATAGAAGAAACAAGTAATTGTTAGTATAAGTGTTTTCTTTGTTACATGTTATACTTACTTTCCACGATCATCATTAAGAGTTATAGTAAGTTGGACATCTTTATCATTATTGATATCACTTGCGACAAAGGTAACTGTCTGACCAGGAACAAATGTGTCACCTTGGAAAGGATAACTAAAATATTTAGTATCCGCTAATGTCGAAGATGCGAAAAGTAAAAGTGCGGACACAATAGAGAACTAGAATAAACATAGATTTAAGTATAAATACAAATATATTATATATATATTAGTACTACCTTCATATTTCAAAGAATGTAAAAGATCAAGGAATGAAGAAAAGAACTGTTGTTTAAATAAATTAAAACAATACCGAAAAAGAAGAACAAAAAAAAAAAAAAAAAAAAAAAAGAAACAGGAATCAACAAAAGTTCCTTTATATGTGTTTTTATGATGTTTTATCAAGCTTATAATCATTAGTTTAAATACGATAGAAAAGAAAAAAGAAAAAGAAAAGAAAATTCAGTAGCCCCTTATGAAAAACATCTAACTCTATTAAAAGGTAATTCAGCTGGATCCACAGATACAAAATCACAAGAAATCTGCGTCCACTCCTTATTTTTTCTTTTTACTTTTCTATCGTATTTAAACTAATGATTATAAGCTTGATACTCCTCTTGTGACGAAAAACAAAAACAAAAAGGGGGAATGGGAGGGAAGTTGTGAGGCGGTGCACAAAAAGAAAATTATCAGCCTTACTTTACTATTACACTCACTTCCCCTTTGTTATCTTAAGTTAGGAGAATACTGAAATTTCTAAACCCAAAATTATTTGCTGATAAAAAAAAAAAATCGCCTCCTTCTATATATTTCCAAAACATAAAGGCTAGGAGATTGTTATTGTAAATGTCTAAAAATATTGTACTCAATAAATATTATATAATATTAAGATAGTATCGTCATTTAACCAAATATTATAAAGTATACAAGCGAAATTAGATACTGTTCTCATCTTACAATAACCAGCTCTTTTTCGAAACAAAATTATAAGATATATTGTATTAATGATATAATGCGGTGAAAAGGCAAACAAACAACACCTGGTTTGTTTTATAAGATAGTATTCTTATAAAGATAGCCGAGTGTCAATTATCATTAGATTAAATATGTGTGGCTTACAGAATAAAATAATTTATCTTTCATTTTCTTTATGTTTAGTTTTAAGAGAGGAGTGAGTGCTATACTACAAATGACATGTGTTGTATTACACTGACTACAATATAACCATTATCATTTTGGTATGACTAATGTGTTTTATTACAGTGACTACACTATAATCACTCTCATCTTGATACTATAATAATATAGTACTAACTCGAGCAATATACTCTGTTTCAGCTATTAGATATTACTTTCCATTGAATCTATACTCCTAGAACTCACATTCAGTTTTGTATTACGTACATGTGGGTAGATCCTTTTTTTTTCTCCCACAAAATATAAACATGAATCAATAAGATCAAATCATTGGTAAAAAACCAGTCTTAGCTTTACTACTATTCCAAAAATGCTTTCTTGTTTCTTACATTTTATTTGTATAAATTAAGAAAATGCAGGTGTACACTTTGCTCCTGGACACCTAGGCACTTTTCTCTCTCTCTTGGCTTTCTCTCCTCTTTGTTTTAGACTATTCGTATGATTTATGTGACATATATTCGTAGTAAACAATGAAAAAAGAAACTATGTGTCTAGCAATAAAAATATAATAAATGAATGATAAAGTGAGTTTAGAGTGACACTTAACTATAACATTGGTAAAATTTGTATAATAATAGAAGTAAAGGTATTATTTTTATAAAAAGAAACGACAGAAAGGATTTTCAATTCTATACATATTCATCTGTATACTAAAAATCACTGCATTTATACATTTGTGAAAGTGAAAACAAAAAGGTAGGGTAGAGGATATAAGAGTGTACTTCATAGCACTCTTCGGTGTCATAAGAAGCAAATTTTAGAAAACCTTGTTTTTATTATATTAAACAGAATGAAGATACAAAAAGTAAATCTTGTTCCAACAATGAAAATGATAATTAAGTTTTATTTACAATTATAATTAAATGAACTGAGGATCTTCTTGATCGACTAACACGTTACACCAACAATAGTAATAAAAGAAAGGGGAAAAAGAAAAGTAAATGCAATGGAATAGAATCTCTTCATTACGTTATTAATAGAACAGTTTGTGATTAAACCATATTTTCATCATCTAAACGTACAACTTGTTCAATATCCTAATTTAATTTTATAATTCAAGCATATATTGACATGATTTATTATAATCCACCTGAATACGAGATAAAAGCTTGGCTTATTATATCTCTTAGTCTACTCTCTATTTCAAAAAATTGATAAAAAGGGATAATTTTGCATAGTAAAAGCAAATTTTTAAATCAATCATATTTATTATAAATTAAATTAAATATACTTTGAATATAGAGCCATTCTATTTATCAGTCAGGCTTTTCATCAATACTCATTTAAGCTTATGCATTGTGATGAGCCAACGTATTATGTCATCAACATGTTTTAAAACTCCACTTATTTGTGAATTACATTTTTTTTTTTTTTTGCAACTCGAACGCATCAGTCTCTTTTTACAATGTTTGGAGTAAAAGATTTCATCGGAAAGCCAGCACCGCCTAATTATGTTGCTGGTCTTGGTCGTGGTGCTACTGGATTTACTACAAGATCAGATATTGGTCCAGCAAGAGAGTCAGGAGGAGAAACGTAATAATATATATATATATAAAACAAAAGAAGTACTTTAAATTAACTTTCCATTTTTATGTTATTAGCGATCCTTCAAAAGTACAGGCTAAAGAGGGAGAGGAAGACGATGAACGTTATCAAGATCCTGATAATGAGGTTGGCTTATTCTCCTCTGCACCTTACGAAGAGGACGATGAAGAAGCAGATCGAGTTTGGGATATGATCGATGCCAAAATGGATGAGCGTCGTAAAGCACGTAGAGAAGCACGCGAACGCGAAGAACTTGCTAGATATCGTTTAGAAAGACCCAAAATTTCCCAGCAATTTGCCGATTTAAAACGTCAGCTTTCCACCATTGATGATTCAGAATGGGCAGCCATTCCAGAAGTGGGAGATCTAGTCGGTAAAAACAGAAAGCGCAGCAAAGCGCCCGAACGTTTTACACCTATGCCTGATACATTAATCACAGCCGCAAAAGAGAAAACACAATACGAGACAACTTTGGATGAAACTGAGCAAAAACTAGGCGGAATCACTTCTTCATTGGCAGAAAATAGTGATGGCATGATGACCAATTTCCGTGAGATTGGCCAAGCAAGAGATAAAGTACTCGGATTAAAGTTGGATCAGGTGTCTGATTCTGTATCTGGAAAGACTACAATCGATCCTAAAGGCTATTTGACAGATTTGAACAGTGTAGTAGTAAAGAGCGATGCAGAAATTGGTGATATTAAAAAGGCACGTTTGTTGTTAAACTCGGTTATTACCACAAATCCAAAGCACGCACCTGGTTGGATTGCTGCTGCCCGTTTAGAAGAGGTGGCTGGAAGACCTGTTCACGCTAGAAATACAATCGCAAAGGGCTGTGAGCAATGCCCCAAGAACGAAGATGTTTGGTTGGAGGCTGCCCGTTTGAATACAGTAGACAATGCAAAGATTATTCTCGGCGATGCTGTAAGACATTTACCACAGTCAGTTAAAATTTGGCTTAAAGCTGTTTCAATAGAAACGGACAACAAGGCAAAGAAAAAGGTACTTCGTCGCTCGCTTGAATTTATACCAAATTCTGTTAAACTTTGGCGTGCTGCTGTAAATATGGAAGAAAACCCTGATGATGCAAAGGTATTATTATCTCGTGCTGTTGAGTTGGTGCCTTTAAGTGTCGATCTTTGGTTGGCTCTTGCTCGTCTTGAATCATATGAAAATGCTCAAAAGGTGCTTAATAAGGCCCGTGCTGCTATTCCCACAAGCCATGAGATCTGGATTGCTGCTGCTCGTCTTCAAGAGGAGAATGACAAGCCTGAAATGGTGGAGCGTATTATTGCAATGGCAACAAAGGCACTTTCACAATCAGGTGTGGTTTTAGATCGTGATCAGTGGATTGAAGAGGCAGAGAAATGTGAAAAGAATGGTTCTGTCTTGACTTGCCAGGCCATTGTTAGAGCGACTATTGGAGAAGGAGTTGAGGAAGAGGATAGAAAATCAACTTGGATGGATGATGCTGAGAGCTGTGTTGCTCATGGCGCAATTGAAACAGCACGCGCTATTTATGCTCATGCTCTTAAAGTCTTTCCTGGAAAGCCATCTATTTGGCAGCAGGCTGCCTATCTTGAAAAGAGTCACGGTACACCTGCAAGCTTGGAAGAGTTGCTACAACGTGCAGTCAAATATTGTCCTCAGGCTGAAGTATTATGGTTGATGGGTGCCAAGGAGAAATGGCTCGCTGGAGATGTGGAGAGTGCCCGTGCTATTTTGGCCGAAGCTTTCCGTGCTAATCCAAATAGCGAACAAATTTGGTTGGCTGCTGTCAAGGTGGAGAGTGAAAGCAATGAACATGAACGTGCAAGAAAGTTGCTCGAATTAGCAAGAAAGGAATCTGGAACAGAGCGTGTTTGGATGAAGTCTGTCATGCTGGAGAGACAAATGAAAGATTATGAATATTGTAACACATTATTGGATGAAGCACTTGACTTGTTTCCTACTTTTGATAAATTGTGGATGATTAAGGGTCAACTTGAAGATTCACAAGGAAATACTACAAAGGCACGAGAGGTATACAACAAGGCAGTCAAAAACTGTCCAAAGAGTGTTTTACTTTGGATTTTATTGGCGCTTTTAGAAGAGAAACTTGGTATGGTAACGAAAGCGCGTGCTTCATTGGAAAAGGCACGTTTCACGAATCCTAAAAATCCAGAACTTTGGGTTCAGGCAATTCGAATTGAAAAACGTAACGACAATATGAGTGCTGCAAAATCACTAGCAGCAAAGGCGCTACAGGAATGTCCATCATCAGGTGCTATTTGGACAGAGGTTATATTCATGGAGGCAAGACCTCAGCGTAAGGCTCGTAGTGTAGATGCTCTCAAGAAGTGTGAACATGACCCTATTGTCGTTACAACTGTTGCCCGTCTTTTCTGGGCAGATCGTAAAATTGAAAAGGCACGAAATTGGTTCCAAAAAGCTGTACAGATTGATCCCGATCAGGGCGACTCTTTTGCTTGGTGGTATAAGTTTGAACTTCAGCATGGTAACCCTGAACAACAACAATTGGTGGTGAAGAGATGTGTACTTGCTGAGCCTCGTCATGGTGAATGCTGGCAATCAGTGGCTAAAGATGTTGATAATATCGGTAAAAAGACTGAGGAGATATTAAAGATATGCTCAGATAAATTAGAAATGGTAAAATAAGCATATGTAAAAATATATGATGGAAATCAAATAAAACTTAAAATATATATATCAATCATCTTGTAATAAAGAAAAAATCATTTATTTCAAAAAAAAAAAAATACGATTACGGATCAAGTGAAATTTTGTAAAGCGAGACTGATATTAGTATCACTTTCTATGAATTAGTCTAATCATCTTCAGAACCAGGGTTACTTTTAGTGGCTGGCTCAGAAGTTTCCGATGTATCAGCTTGTGAAGTGTTTGAAGCAGTAAGCTTAGAAGTCTGTGAAGGAGTAGCTTGTGAGATATTTGTTACAGCAGGTCCAGAAGTTTGAGGTGACAAAGAAGATGTACTACTTGGCTTATCAGTATAAACAGTACGTATTACAGTAGTAATGATAGTTGAATAAGATTTAAATTGTCTTGTATTTGTATGTAAGCTTGTATTTGTATGTAAGCTTGTATTTGTATGTAAGCTTGTATTTGTATGTAAGCTTGTATTTGTATGTAACTTGTATTTGTATGTAAGCTTGTATTTGTATGTAAGCTTGTATTTGTATGTAAGCTTGTATTTGTATGTAAGCTTGTATTTGTATGTAAGCTTGAATTTGTGGATGTCAAATTTGTACTGACTGGTACATCTTTGAAGTTTTTATTTATATATAAAAAAACAGAGAATCAATTAGCATAGAATGTGGTTTGACTCTCCATTATCCAATATACCTTCACTTTCATGGTTAGGGCTTGTACTATTACTTGCATCATAGTCCAAATCATCATCATCGATCTGACTTGTGTCGTTATTTTCGTTATCCTTATCAGATTCTTCGTTATCTTCACTATCGTTGTTCTTGATCTCATTTTTATTGCCATCATCATACCCTTCTTTATCTTCAATCTCCTCTTGGCTACTAGTATCGTTATCGCTAATTTGAGTAGAATTTTTCTCGTCATGGTATTGATCTAAATTTGATTCAATGTCAGTAAACAGTACTGGTTCACCTTTTGGGCTTGATTGTATCTACACTTATTAATATTTATTGCTTACCATTTCCAGAGGTTGTAGCATTAGCGTTTGTGCTATTACCGTCAGCAGAAGAATACTCAATTGGTGGTGGTAAATAGTCTCCTTCCGTTTCAATGCTATCCTCGCTATCAATACCAGTGATTAATCTGATGGCACCACTTCCTTCGCCATAGGGACTTGTAGCCTTGATTGTAATTATATGAGTTCCTTTATCCAAGCCAAAAACACCTTGACTAAAATGTGAATCGCCTAGAGCATTTCTAGGAGTTCTTGCAAGTCCATGAATATCACGCAAAAATTCAACGGTGCTTGTTCTACCAATCCAAAGTCTATTATCGTAAATATCGAAATGATCTCCTCTATTCTTATAATCAGTTACTTGAAACTGTGCTGGTTCGTCAAGAGACACAATAAAAGTTTGACCGGCATAAGTGCTATCACCTTTCCAATTGAATTCTTTAAATGTAGTAGTGAGTGGTAAAAGCTCCTCCTTGGTATCCATAGACTCTATGTTATCGAACAAGGGAACGCTTGCAGCAGTTATACCTTTTGGGTTAATGATGAAGATGCTAGCGATAGCAAAAGTAAGACCTAATGTACGAATAAATAACATTTTTAGATTAGAATTTTATGATTTACAAGTACATCATCTCAAGATAAGGCCTTTATATACTTGTTTAAAATATCGTTTTAAACAATGCATTTTATCCTTCAGCTGGATTAATTTTGAAGAATATTTTATTCATCCATTAAAATGTTCAACCTTGTATTATTCTAAGATGCATGAAATCCCTTTTACCGATCGCTGTTTGGATTAAATTGTGGTATAAATATATTTTAAAAGCTAATGGTACGGTGAATTAAACGTGCATAATGTGCTATTATAAATACAACAGTCAGGATGAAAATAAATAAAAAATTAAGGCATGATTAAATCATGTCAAGTCAAGTCATAAAGCAAAAGAAGGAACCCGAGATTTACCGGTTCCTTTTTTTTTCTGGAAAGAGTGTATTCTAGAATAGCATTTCGTTTTTATCGGATTTGTCACTGCATATTAATAACTTCAATATTCTAATAAATAAACGTTGTATTTAGTTTACTGGCTCTCTTTTTTTTAGGTCCAAAGTAAGCTTTATTATTACCAAATCGAAAAGGTACAAGAATATCATTATTACATCATTCGCTTAACTCCAACCTTAATTACTTTTAGTTTAATGTCATTACGGCTAAAAATATAAATAATATATCAAACTCGTCACTGCCACTACCATTGCATATACATATACATATATACTACAACCGAGTGTCAAAAAAAATAAGTAAATTGAGATTTGGACTACGATCTTGTGCTATTTTTAACTCTTTGTAAAATAAATAATGGAAGTAAAAAACAAGAGACTATTGTACATTACAATTCTATGTTTCTATGTATATATAAATATATATATCTTTATTTTATATTAAATCGATGGATAGAGTTATATGGTAAGATGCTATTTACAGAATTATTCAACATGAACATTAATTTAAACTTTTTGATTACTGTATAGTACAATAGTAGATATGATTTCCTTTTGCCATTTTGGTGCAAATAGGAATGATGCATGATCTAAATCTTTCATGAACACAGAGTTTATACCGTTATGAGTTAGATAGGTATCTACTCTAGTCGAATCAATGATGTTATCTTTTCCAGATAAGTAGACTGTTGTGTTTTCTGGCATTTTTACTGAATGTGTATACGAGTGTGCGTGGTGAGGTACGTCTGGCTTGACAAATAAAGCTGTTTGGAACCAGTGGAAATGCCTTGAAATATAATATGAAATATAAAGTTCTGTAGAAGCAAAATACTTTACAATAGCTTGAGAAGCGGTCTTTGGGATTCTGTATACAAAATTATTACATCTATTATAAAATAGAAAGAACAATTAGAAAATATACTAAATAGAAATTTGTAATGAACTTACACATCCTTATAATGTAACATGAAGCAGATAGGGTCTATAAAAACAACGCCAGCAACATTTTCTGGAAGATATTTTGTAACCCATGAAATGATAGAAGTGCCCAGAGAATGGCCTATAAAAACAACGCTATCAAATCCATGGTGATTAAGCATTTTATGTATATCATCCACTGTTTCTTGCATGGTTGGAATTTCTTCAACACAATGCATAGAAACCCAAGGTAATTCGATGAAAAAGATGGGCGAATCTGTGCTTTGTAGCAGACTTGCAATAAAAGTGATATAGGACATTAAACCTACACCAACACCATGCACAAAAACGATGGGTTTTTTGCTCCTGTCTCCATCCCGAAACCAATATGATATTTTTTCTGGTACATTTTTAATGGACAGCCGCTCATAAGACCTTTCTTGGGAATCCATTGGTTCCCAAAGAGTTGATTTACGATCAGGTCCATATTTTTTCATTCCCCAGACAAATTGTAATAAAAATCTAAAAAGTGTTGTAAGGAACATGATGCAAGCGTAGAATGCAAGTGGTCTATGATAAGCGTGTACAGGATCGAGGTTGATACGATGAGAGATTATATCTTCGCTATATCCAAGGTCAAATTGGATGTGAAATTCACTTTCAAAATGATCAATCATATATTGAAGTTCTTCGTTAGATGTATCATCCTGTAATACATCTTCGAGTGATGATGAAAAGAATGCCCATGAGATCCTATGAGTGACACCAGAAATAAAAAAAAAAAAAAAAAAAATTAGAGATAATATAATGTCATCAATAATCAACATGTTACCATTCTGCAACATTATCTCTACAGATATTGTCAAGTTTTGGGTGAGACTTGGGATCGCTTCTTAAAGTGAACCAATCTGGTAGCCAAGTCTCCACCTCATCCACATTTTCCAAGCAGATCGAATAAAGCTCCCTTCGCTCTTTTGGACTAGGTGCAACAATAGGAAGGAGGCGCTGCATCCTATTTTTTGTGATATGAAAGAATATATAGAACAAGATTTCGCAAGCTAACCAATAGTGGATAAATGTGTCAACTGAGGAGTGGATTGTAAATAATTTTTGTTCGGTAATTATGAAATATATATAGTAAAGTAATGCTGAAGGTGCGATTGAAGTTTGAATAAGTGCAGCAGTGTAAACAATTGCTCTCATCAGAGCCGAGTCAGGTATCATTGCGAATAAAAATTTTAAAAAAATATATGGATAAAACAAAACAAAAGTATAAAATAATAAAAAGATTAAAAAAGCAAACATATTTTATAGCCTGCAGTCAACCCCAACTAAGACAAAAAAAAATATCGGAGTGCTTTACGAATTTAATGGGGAAGAAAACGATGGCATTAAATAAGCGCAACCTCCGGCAGCTTTTAAAACCAATAACTTTACCAATTCAAGAAGAGCTACTACATACGTTTGCGTTCATAGTCATGATCAAGATTAAACTATTTTCAGTATCGCGTCTTGGGCACAAATAAATCATCATACATTGATGATATGAGTATAATGAAACCTGCCAAGTGGAAAAATATGTTTGCCGAGGACTTCTAATTAATGAAGCTTACTATTTCCATACATTTTAATTTCACTTTTACATCTTTCTGATTGAAGCTTTATATAGCTTTAACCCCAAACCTGATTCATTTAGTCTGACATAAAACATTTTAATATTATTGTCTGTACTATTAATTTAATAATGGAATCTCATTACTCCATCATTCTTGTTATTGTAATTTCAGGAGTACTCAAAATAATGTGATTGGCCTCATTGAATGAGGAGTGTAAAACTGCAATCCAGGTTTGTTTTTTTTAGGTTAAAAGGGCCTTCATCTCCCCTTTTTTTTTAATACATTTAAAGATTTTCTATACAATACAAATTTTAAACGCAAATCACTGTAAATGAAACTTTGCTTTTTTTTATCAACCTATGGAAAATGATCTGACCTAAAAAAAAAAAAAGATTTGAATTAGTATATATTATTAATGGGATGATGGTGTTAAATATCTCTTCAAAATATAAAAAATGAGTAACATGTATCAATGAGATCATAATTTCTCTTTTAGATTATGCAATACCCTTTATAATTAAAGCTAAATATCAAACTACGACAGCTTTATATATAAGTATCACCTCACTTTTATTTTACATAAATACTTTGTTTATATTTTGAATCAAAGTATTTATTAATTTTTTTTGCAACAAATATATGCTTATATAAAAAATAACTGTCTATGGATGACGCCATTCTGGATGGGCTTGTATAATAATATTAAAAAGGTGATTATGTGATTCTATAAAGGAATACGGTGTATTATAAGAGTGAAGGGTATTGTTGAAACGAATAAACACAAAGAAATAAATGAGCTAATGCCATATAAAACTTTATATTATTATTGTGGTGGGCTTCCGATATGATTTCCAACATGAACAAGAGTTTCCACAGCATTATCTGAATTATTAAGTAGATCGTGATCGAAGGATATGGCTTCTTTTTGGAAAATAACCACAAGTGTCGATCCTCCAAATGCAAAGTAGCCCATTTCGTCTGTACGACTAAGCCTACTTCCTACTTTCACTGTCATGATAATGGAGCCAACCAACATGGCACCTACGCACACTACTGCTACATTTCCGAACTCTTTAGATACGATTGTAATGACAGTTCGAGCGTTTTCACCAAATACATCAATTCTGACGTAAATATAAAGTTAGTATCTATAAATATTCAGTAATTTAATAATAGGCGACTTACGTTGTTCTAATGGCCATTGGATTTACAGTAAAGTACTGCCCAGAAATATGCTTTATATTTTTGACGACACCATCAACAGGTGAGTGAAATCTACAGCTGAAATAAGCCCTCTTTTCTTTTCTTTTTTTTTTTTTTTACAAAACAAATTCACCTACCGATGATAATCCTGAGGAGCAAGACGAAACACGGACAGAGAGCCACCTTCGTATGATGAAGCGTATTCATCATTACCCAGAAGTTTCTTTATACTAAAATCTATTCCCTTTATCCAAACCTTTGTTGCCTCACCCACAGTCTCAAAAGCTGTCATACGACTGTCTGCTGGACTTACAGCAACAGTAGGATTGCCTGGTGAATCTGGAGGTCTTGATCCGGGTTTCAGCTTGCGATAAAAGAACTGATTGAAAGTTTTGAAATTAAAAAGTGGTTCCAACACTTCATCCATCTGGATATTGTGAAATTTGATAAAGGCAGGTATTTCTCTTGCAGAGCTGCGAGAATCAAATCGACGACCTTGTCTGCTAGTCAGATGGGTCAAGATTTTTTGCGCTATTATTAAATATTGGCATGTGTTAAATAAATAAACTCTTTATATTCCTAAAAATATAACATACCTGCTTTTGACTGTATCCCGGTTCTCATCCCCTTGTAAACTAAACGCATACCAAGTCGGATGTAAACACTCATATGTTCTTCAATAGTACGCCCGGTGCTTCTTTCATGAAGGAATATATTTGCATTATCCTACTCTATTGTTTAATTCAATTTTTATGATTAAGTTTTTATAATAATTATAAAAAAAATCACCTTTCCGGGAGAATATTTTCCATATCCTACATTTCGTACAAGCTTTACAAACCACCTAAATAAATCATATAAGTTTTTTTTTTTTTTTTTATTTGTTTACTTCTTTTATTCGTTTTTTTTACCTTCTTTGAGCGTACGCTTCTGTAAAGAAATTTCCCATTAAAAATCTACCCACTGTAGTCCAATCGTTTGCAACACAAGTAGCAACGTGTGTCACAATATCCATTTGGGATCGTCGGGAAAGATCAGGCCGGTGGCACACGGGGCACTCTGTTAAGCGGATTACCTTTTCAATTGCAAAAGAATTCCTACGGTATTTTCTGGAAAGAGAAGGAGACCGAAAAGGTAAAGAGGCTACCATGTCATTTTCTTCTTCGATCAAGACCTCAGCAAGATCGAGATTATCACTTGGCAAGATCGACGAAGGTTCTTCCGTAATAGGTGGTGTTGAATAATCAAACTTATCTGGGTCCAAAATGCTCAATGGTGAACTAAAGCCGCTGACACTTGGTCTTCTATTATCGTACATCTCCAAATTAAAGCCATTAAATGTAGATATCCAGTCATCGTCTCCCTCTTCATCGTCTTCCTCCTCACCCTCATCCTCATCATCCTCATCATAGTCACTGTCATCATTTACGACATGGGTATTTCCATCCTCTGGTTCGGTAAATCCTCCAGCAAAAGTATCACTTGGAAAGATATCCAAGTCAAGACTTTGATTAAGACATGGGTTATTTGAATAAGGTTCATGGATGCCTATTGTGCTCTCTGCTAGCATATGTTCTTCTAGACACTCAACAATCTGATCTATAGTTAGTTCATTCAATTCGTTCTTTGGGTCTTTGCCATAGCGCTTCCAAAACCTGTCAATAGTAGATTCAGTGATTGTAGAACCGATTGTTTCTAACATAGATTGAACCGCTAATCTATTCATTGTCCCCGTTGAGTCTACATCGTATGCTATTGTAAGTGCTCTCCAGAATGATTTACGAATTTCGCTGTACGGCATGAACTTGGCACGGATATTTAAAACTGGTTTTTTATCTTTCCATTTATCGGTTTTTGTCATTTGCAAAGGAAGTTTGTAGCGATCCATATCATGATCAATCATTTCAGTTAAATTATCTGAAGAAGAGGAATTCTTCATCTGTCTCTGCTGCGACTGGTGAATGATATCAGCGATTGGAACTTGGTGCCAAGCAACCAAGTCATTTCCCGAAAAATTCTCCTTATCGTACACTGCAAATTTTAAATGGTATTTTTCTTCATTGTGGCGTACGTGAAAAAAGAGCTTTTGATTCCACACAGGGTTCAGGTTGCGTCGTACAACACTCGTTTTAAATGTAGAAGAACCATATGAAACGACTACAAAGGGATTCATATCAAAGCTAGTGCGAGTTACTATTTAAAACATTTAGATTTGAGTTTTTTTTTTTTTTTTTCAAACACATTTAACTGGTACGGATAAATATTACAACTTACAATTCTTTACTGGCGGTAAATCATTAGCACTTGATACCTCCAAAAACACAACACCCACTACATCCGAGTGAAACCTTGCCAAAAGCTCCTTCTTGTTCTTTTTCCTGCGGTGAAGCTGTTTTATAGGCTTCCTATTCAAAGTATTCAAATTTGGGGAAGATGCATATCTGTCATTTGAGTGTTTTCTTTGCTGTTTGTAATTAAAATAGTTGTCCATATCAGAGTTGGGAGGACTATTTAGACAACTTGCTCGTGGTATATGTGAACCAATATTGGGTGGTAACGACGAGCTCAATAAGGCAGGTGTAGGTGGATCACTATATGAATTGGACGACATTTGTCTCGAATGACGATTTGACTTTAACTTTTGCCACATGTACTTTATACGATGGTTTGTAGAGTAGTCTTGGTCACACTCGTCTGATATAAACCCGGGTCTCTCTTTGACAGCCGTCAGTCGACCTATGTTGTCATACGATAATGTACGTCTTTTTGTAGTTGGCATTGTCTTTTTATTATTGCTGCTATTGTTGCTGGTATTCAAGCAACCTTGATTTGTTTGGTTAAAACGTTTCATAAACGAATAAGTAAGTGACGGGAAAAGAAAGGGAAAGAAAGTCAATAAGAAAAGTAACCATTAAGAAGGATAACCTGTTCCGGCGATTCAAATTTGAGTTTATTGTTTGCGCAATAAAAACCAAAACTCGTATCAAAACTCAAAGATACACTTTTACTTTATTTTATTTTACTAAACTTGATCATCACCAAATTCACCCTCCAATCCTGGCTCTAAAAGTGCAGCATGACTCAATATAATAAGTGCAGCAGCACCAAGCAACCAGAATATGACACCAGTTACACCCGAAAATAATAACAGGAATATTGATACACAGATGCATCCAATATAAAGTGACGAAGCAGATATCGTCATACCAGCAAAGCTAAGTGGTCCATCCAGTCGAGCAATAACAAGGAAACTTAGGAGAATAAAGCCAATTGTAAGCAATACCCATAAATTGGTGAAACTAGCGAGAGACACGTGTTATTCAGAGAATGAATGCTATACTTTTATATTTAGTACTTACATGCAATAGATTGATAATAAAAGGATAATCAGAAAATAGTTGGCTGAGAAGTATTTGAGGTTGTAACTTTTTAAGCTTGTATATTAATAACAGTCATTATTATTATTCGAATAAGATACTTACTTCCAACGCTTATTTATTTCTGTAAAGGAGGTTGTGAAGCTTAGTTTGTGTCTATCAAAGAACTCACCAAGTGGTCTAAGATTAGCAAAACGTTGCTCACGTAGTCTACGCAAGAAGGCAAAGCGCGATTCATAAGCTGGTGGTGGAACATCAGCCTCAATATAAGGCGATTGTGAGTCGTTGGCAAGAAGTGGTTCTGACATTATTAGTCTTGAATAATGTGTAAATTACAGTGGAAAAAGCCGTTTATTTTTTTGTGCTTTCCATTTATAAAAAGTCATATTTTCTAAAATAAGTCTTGGCTTACTTGGCTTGTATATTGGAAACCAGAATTTAAAGTCCTCATCAGTTGCTTTCTGGAATGTTGAGTGAAATTGACAAGCTTACACCCCTTATAACCAGCATCAATAAAAGAGAATGTGTATGTGTGACTATTCTATCTATATCTTCTTATTCTACATACATCTCTCTTTATTTGCATGTTTGTTATAGTAATTCATTTCTATATGGAAACGTGATCATCCTAATGATATAAAAAAAACCGATCTTGCCATATCTGTAGTACAACAATGCGTATGTATTTCATTACACAATGCAACATATTTAGGTATTTTGAAAAGAAAAAAAAAGTACATTTTATCAAACTGTAGGATTTGATCAATATAATGTTAACGTTTTCCTTGGTTTTTCTAAGGTCTTTTCTCTTGAAGTAGTACAAGAATGCCTTGAAGAGACATTATATGCGCTATAAAAGTGGTCCTCAATGCTTATTAGAAAGTCAATGATTGTATAATGTGATCTGTTTTAATTTTATCCATTTTGTCCTTAGTATTTCTTCTATTTCTTCTATTAATTAAGGATGTTGTATGCTTATTGATTAACAAAGCATAAAAGCAAAGACCTTGTCGCTCATCAGAAAAACGCTATTGTTTGCGGGTAAATAGATGGAGAGTACTTTATAGCTCGAATCTGATTGGCTCTCGGTAATTGTGGCAGAACAGAAAAGTATCAAGTTTTTAAAGTAGCGCCATTAATATTCCAACAAAGGGTTCATTTTATTACTCTTCTCTTTCTCCCTTCCTTTATATTTTCTCTTTATATCAACTTTTTGATTATAATGGAAAAGAAAATAAATACAATTCAACCAATATTTACACTTTATGACGCTATAACAGACTCTCCAGTTTTCCGAACCAACGTCATTCGCTATGATCAACAATTGGAACATCTCGAACATTGGCTCGATTCCTTTTCACGTCAACTGAAACTCTATACAGAAAAACTAAACAGTAGATATCAAAATATAATTACAATGTATAAATGCAGTGAATTCATTATTGTTTACTTGTATTAGAATTAAATTTGGAAACTGAACTTGTCTGTCAAAAAGCAATTCCTGAAGGATTAGATGAAACATTATTAGGTAAAGATATTATAACGGAATGAAATAGGGTGTGTTCATTTTTGTATTTGGATTTTCGGTTATATTAATTTAACCTTATTATATTTTAGATCCACATTTTACTGGTGGTGTCATGAAATGCTTTTCAGATACTTTGCAGACAAGTCTTACTTTTAAAGCCAAATTAGTAAGTACCCATATGTGTAGTACAAGAAGAGATGGAATGCTCAAGATTACCAAAAACAGATATCTAGCCTCGAGGAGAGCTTGATTTCGCCTTTACAGCAATTTGTAAAGACAAATATAAAGGAATTCAAGGTATTTGTGTTATATGCAGATGACCGTGCATTATGTTCACTTGACTGATACGCGTGTGGAAAAATATAGAATTTCAGAAAATTGCATGAAAAAGCATTGGAGCGCTATGAAAGCCATTTGACAAAATACAGTGCATTGAGCAAAACAAAAGAACCATCAGCTATTCGTGAAGAGGCATTTAGACTCTTTGATGCCAGGAAAAATTATGTTCGTTTATCTGGTCAACAAGTTTTGCGTGTTTTGAATTTTCGTTCTTCGCTTGAACACTGCTTGATTGAGCGGTTTTCTGCAGCAACGATTGCTCACAAAGAGTTTTATAGCGATGTTCAGGTTTGGGCTAATTTGGATGCTGCAATTGCCTATTGGAAAGAGTGGTTGGTAGATGTAAGTTTATTTAATAAAAGAGGTGCTTGCAGTATATATAAATATTCATGTGTCTGTGTGCATGTGCATTTAGGATAAAGCCACTTGTTTGTATCAGTTGAGCAAACAGCAAATCGCTCGTAAACGCCTTGAAGATGAGTATATCAATCTGACAGCACCTGATCACAGTCTCACAAAGTATGTACCACCACCACCTGTTGATAAAAATAAGATCGACTTCTCCAATTCAAAGTGGGGCTATTTATTTGTACGTGTATCTCGACACAATTGGGTGAGAAGATGGGTTTACTTGCATGGAGGTTATATTGGAAAATGCCATATCGATACTAAGCACAAGCCTTCAATTACAAGGGAAAGTAGGCTCCGATTGGAGGACTGTGAGATATCTGCTTCTCCAGATACAGACAGAAGATTCTGTTTTGAAATTACACAGGCAAAACAGCAAATTGCCACTGTTTTACAAGCTGAGACCGAGGTTGAAATGCAAGCATGGATCTCAAGTTTCAATACAAATAAAGAGCTGGCAATGAAAGAAAAGAGTTATCAGTCAAGCAAATCTAGTAGTGGTAGTGGTAAAGGCTTGGCTGCATTAAAGAGATTCCCAACAATTATCAAATCCAAATCAAATGCAACTACTTCGCAAGTATCGGCTGATACAATCATTAATTCGCCAACAAAATCCTCTCCTGGTAACGATTCCTCTTCATCTATTTATTCAAGCACATCAAATACAAGTATGAACGGATCTTATTCACACCTAATATCATCAGCTTCAATTAACCTATCAGATGATCAAAGTCCATCTATTGTTATGGTTTCTACCACACCAGATGCGGAAGCTTCGCTTTCAAATTCATCTTCGCTTACTCCTTTACTTGTTTGGGAAGCATCAAAGATTGAAGCCAATACTGATTCTAAAACTAATATAAGTCAGCTACCATCTTCATCCTGGGGTATTCCATTGGCTCTTGTGCCTGCAATGTCAATGGTGCCTGGAGATGAGATATCGAGCTATAATTCAGCATCTACAACCAAGTCAACATTGGCAAATGGGGCCAGAGTCATTTGGCCAGCTAGCCCCACTTCGATTGATATTCCTATTGTAGAGGGTATTAGTGGATATACAGAAAAAATGGGTAAGGAAAATCAGGAGCTAAGATGTCTATTTGGTGGTGTAGATTCAAATGAAGTTGTTCTTGATGGTAAAGTACACACAAAAAAAAAGAACTCCCTATTTATATATCTAAATGTATGCTAAACTTTTCCAATACCAAATATAGCCTTTGTATGTTGTCTCAGACAGAAACCTCAATCTCCAACTTTAACAGCTAAAGATATTGAACTTTCAAAATCAGTTTCCAACACACCCATTGTGGACTTGTATGAGAACGAACTTGTACATGAATTAACACAAAAGGGTTTAGAATCTCCTTCCCAGTATGGATATGCTTATACCGGTAGAGGATTTATCACACAAGAAAGCTTTTGGTTTTATAGTTGCGTATTGATGACTTGTATTAATTCCGTAAATATACTATATCTATATATATGTGTTCATAAGGATATTAGTTTTATTCATTTCGTTTTTATTAAATTAGGTGGCTGTACGATTAAGAGATATTGAAAGTGTAAACATAATCAAGGACACATCACTAAATAAAACATTGGGTGCAAGGGCTACTGAGATGAATTCCGATATGGCTATCTCCATCACCTTAGTTCCTGACGCAAAAAGTGATATAAAAGAACCCTTGATCTTTGGAACACTGACTGATAATATTGATGCAGTTGTCGAGAAGCTGAAATTTGCTATTGATAATGCAAAGAGTGATGAAGTAAATATATGAGTATGCAGAGCTACCTTTAAGCTAACTAATATCTATATATATATAGCCTATGCAAATTCGAAATAGTTTCAACAAGATGCAAACCATTACCAATACAAAAACATTACAAAGGAAAATTGTCTTGGATATGCCTTCAACTTTCTCAAAGGCTTTATCTCCAGTTAAATCTGGCGATACTATAGCTGTTTCATCAGCTCCAGTTTCAAAGAGACCACATGCATCCACTGTAAGTGCTGATAACAGACCACACACATTGGGCATGATAAAGCAACCGTTAGTGGCACAAAGACCTAGAGGTGAATCAGAGCCTATGGCTACTATACTGCCTGTAAAGGCTATAACAGAACCACCCAAATATATAGACCGTAAGTTATGCCATATTCAATCATAATAATAATAAAAAAAAAAAGGGTGAGATGGTGAGATGAAAATAGATCAGAGTCTAATTCTTGTATGTCATTAGCTGATATGCCACCTAGTCACATTGAAGTCCCAGAGAGCATGGTAGAGTGCGGTTGTGATGATCATCTTGATAAGCAAGATATCCAATTGAATCTGCCGATATCAGCAAAACGACTCTATGAGCTTATGTTCTCTGATGAGCAAACTTCTACACCTTCGACAGATGGTGGTGTTTGGAGTGACAAGACTGCTGCTATTGAAGGACATGGTATGAATTAGATATTCACTTAAAATAGACCCATATTTACTATAAGACATGGTTTTAACATATATAACAGATCTTTCAGCAACGAAATGGGAAACTATTGATGGAAAGTCCCAGCGTACCCTCAAATATTGGATGCCTGTCGCAAACCCAATTGGTATGTAAAAAGTAGATACGCTTATAAGCATAGCCACTAAATGCTCTTTTAAAAATTATTCTAGTACGCATGAAAGAAGCCGAGGTTGTTGAACAGCAAATCTTGATTAATAAGGAAGATTATATGTAAGTAATGAATGAAGTATTTCTCTTGTATTGTTTCATAAAATCCATACTAATAAGATGTATATATATCTTTCCAGTCGCTATACTGTTCAAATTTCAACAAAAACAGCCGCACTTCCTTATGCTGATGCATTTATTCCATCTGTGCGTTACTGTATAACATGGGTTAGTGCATCAGAGTGTCAATTAACTTGTTATCTCGGTGTTAGATGGGTGAAGAGTGTATTTGTTAAAAGTAAGAAGAGTATTCAATTAACCAAATGAATAACTACATCTGCGATGAACTTACCATTCATATTCTAATTGATAAATAGCTATCGTAACAAGAGCAGCATTGAAAGGTATGGCAGATAGTGTAGGAGTATTTGGCCCAATTCTAGAAAGAGAGGCAAACAGAATACACGATTCTGTGGAGGAGACAAGGTTGCTTAGAAAGAAAGCATCAAATGTACTTGCTGCATCACCCGATACATCGAACATCGAGTTAAATTTGGTTCGAGAAGAGGAAGCAGAAGTGTCAAATATTACAGTAGTAGAGCCTGAAGGAGAAACCAGCCCAAAAACTTCACTAGAAATATCAAAACCAAGATCAATGAAGTCCTCTGTTCCTCCCGTTGAAAAGCCTTCTACAGCACCAAAGACTGTACCTCAAATGAAGAAGACACCAGCACCTGTCATCAGCAAACCTGTAGATGTGAAATCAACTCGACCAAAATTAACTAAAAAATCCTCCAAACAAAAAATAGCGCCTAATATAAAACAGAGCTATATATCTTGGTTATCAAGTGCAAAGGAATACGCACCAACCATTTCTTGGATATCCTTAGCAACATACGCCTTCCTCGGATTGACCGTTTATATGACATGGACTTGGTTCTGGTCTACTTCAAAAACTCTTGAACGTGCAACTAAAGCCATCAATAATAATCAAATGGATGCACCTTTAAGGACAGAAAAGAAATCTGTGGCTCGCTCAGTCTATCTTCGGGATCTTGAAAAGGGATTCCTTTCAGCCTCCATCCGACCACCCTATGTTGATTCCCAAAGGTATAGATATATCATTTTTAACTCATACTTCTAGTATTAATATAATATAACTTTTAGCTATACCTTTTTCTTACAATCAAGAAATGACATATCCTCAGGAAATAACATAGACACATCCAACGATATCATAAGTACTCAATGGTATAATGTTGAACACTATAGATTAGCATTAGACCTAGAAGTAAGCCGTGAGAGAATAGCCATGCTGAGACACGATATGTTGACCATCTTTCAAATTTTGAACAAATTGGATGTCCAATTAGTTGAAAGTGAGTATACAAACTGGTTACTTGATACTCGTTTGAAGTGCAAATACTATCCTCAGTTACCTGAAGACGATGCTAGATCAGAGAATAGAAGCAGTCTCTGTAATGATGTCAAGCTTCAGCTTCATAAATTATTCTAATTAACATTCGGTCCTTTATAATCCACATTCCTTATCTACCTGCTCTCTTTTTAGAACTTGAAGGAGAGACAAAAACAAAAACCAATAATAACGAGCGCTCCTTTCTACTACTATTTAATATTATTTATCTGTCTTTCCTTAACTTTGTATTAGTAATAAAATATAGATTAATTTATTTAATGTTGGTATTTATATTTAATCTCGAACAAGTATTCAATCCTTTGCTCTATGAGCGTAAAGCATTCATTATTAAATGATGCCATATGTATCAATTTTCTAAAATTAGCCCCACTGTATATATATATTTATAAATTAAATAATATTTATTAAAATGAGTATATTTCCTAATTTTTGAGTTCAAAAGGGAGAGCCTTATCATCCAAGGCAGCAACCACATTATCTATACACATATCACCCATTGTTTCACGAGCTTCAATAGTAGCACTACCAATATGGGGAAGGATGACACAGTTGTCCAATTTGAAAAGTGGATGATCTGTTGATAATGGTTCAGGTGTTGTGACATCCAAACCAGCCCCAGCAATAAGGTTTTCCTGAAGAGCAGAAACTATGTACAATATATTGAAGATTTTTTGCTCAATAAAATTTTCTAAAAAAGTAAACTTTTAATACCCACCAAGACCATCCTGGTCAACGACACCACCACGAGCACTGTTTACAAAAATCTACCGTAAAGTGCGTGTGAGTCTATTTTCAAGCGATTTTATAAAAACCTCTATTGTCTTTACCGCGTTCTTCTTCATCTTGCTGAAAGCCTCATAATTAAATACCTCCTTAGTTTCAGGGGTTAAAGCACAACAAGCAACAACGAAATCAGACTCGGTCAAAAGCTCGTCAAAGGAGACAAAGTCAGCACCCATTGACTCTTTCAACTGTGGCTTCTCCTTTCTACCCCAATATACAACACGATTAATACCAAATGCCTTCAAACGCTCGGCTACTGCTTGTCCAATACGACCCATTCCGACAACGCCTATGCAAATAAAATAAAAAAAAAATATGTTACTGCTTGCCGGATCTTTCCCTCCTTTAAGACATTTATTACCAAGTGTTTTGTTTTTGAATTGATATCCACAAAGCCAATCAGGACGCCATTCTCTCCACTAAAATAGTGCCAAGTCCATGTAAATAGATCATCCCAATAAGCTTTTTTATTTTGGTTTTCTCGCAGAAGAAAAAAAAAATCACTCACCTCACCGGTTGCAGCAGCGCGAGTACCTGCCTTCATGTGTCTAGCAGCAGCCAAAGTAAGTAAAACAGTAAGATCGGCAGTTGCATCTGTCAAAACATCAGGGGTATATCCAATTTTGACGTTATTTTGACGAGCTGTCTGAAGGTCGATATGATCATATCCAACACTCATGGTGGAGATTACCTTGAGTTGAGGACCTGAAATAAAAAAAAAAGATGAATGTCATTTCTTTTTTTAAAAAAAAAAAAAGAATATTACCTGCAGCCTCAATCAATTCTTTATCGATCTTATCAGAAAGCATACAAATCAATCCCTCAGCACCTATAAAGTTACTTTAGTATAAATAATCCATAACTCGGTTCAAGTACACATACCTTTGATGTCTTTTAAAAGGGTTTCACGTGGCATGGAACTGTCTTGAGGCCATTGAATCAAGTCAAATCCTTGCTTCTCGAGTCTCTCCTGACTTTCCTTAAGTAACAAGCGTGTAGCAAGTACCTTTTTACCTCCCACAAAGGCAGAAGAATGAAATCTTGATTTGAAGCCTTGTCTCAAAAGAGTAGGTGTACTTCTAGCGATACTACCGAACAACATGAAAAAAATAGAGTAGGTAGAAAAGAAAAGGAAATATATAATGAACGAAAAAAAAAATATACCTTTAATAATTATTTTATAAATAAGCTCAACCACTCATAGTTTTGTTACATTAAAAAAATAAAACTCCGTTTTAGATAATCAGGTCAATTGTGATATCCAAGAAAATCAAATATTATATATCAATAAAAAAAAAATACTTGTTTTTCCACTTTCGCTCCATCAACATGGTTTTTTTTAGGAAATAAAGTTATTTAAAATGGTAAATAAAATTTTATTTTGGTAATATGCCCCTTGGGATATTAAATATATACATTTAATCATGACTCAGGCGCAATTAATCTTTGAGCTGTTGAAGTGGCCACTCATAATTCTCATGAGCAAGTCTCTCAACACCGTACTTGGCAACAAACTCATTCAATTTATCGGGTCCACGACTTCCATACTTGTACGGTTCGGGTTTAATCTTTTCCTCTTCAATATGATGAAGCATAGGCGTGAATATCTTCCATGAAGCCTCCAATTCATCGTCACGTACAAAGTTGGAATGATCACCTCGCATCACATCCAAAATCAAAGTCTCATACGCCTCTGGCACCTTGAGGTTCTTGTATCGGGATCTATAGGTGAGATCTAGCTCTGTAATCATCGTCTCTGACGAGTATCCAGGCGATCTGATATTAAATTTGACATACATGGCCTCACCAGGCTGCACGTGGAACACGAGTTCATTTCTGGCCACTTCGTGGAAGAGACTACCGGGCAATTTCTTGAATTGCAAACGAATCTCAACCTTGGCGTCGTCAAGCGCCTTTCCTGCTTTAAGTATAAAGGGCACTCCATCCCAGCGTTCATTATCGATCCAGAGAACAGTAGCTGCAAAGGTGGGGCATAGGCTACCTTCTGGAACAGTTTTATCATCGAGATAGCTTGGTTTATCTCCATTTGAAACATACTGGCCTAACAGTGTATCTTCCATTTTTATTGGTCTTGTACATCTCAATACCTTTACTTTTTCGTCACGAATAGCTTCAGCGTCACAAGAAACGGGTCTTTCCATGGTCACCAACGTGAATAACTGTAAAAGATCTTTTTTTTCATCATTTTGTTAATAATAGTAAACTTTTTTTTTTGTCTTGCCAAGATACCTACGGTTTTGCATCACGTCCCGGATGATACCAAATTCATTAAAGTATCCACCACGACCCTCCGTACCAAAGGGCTCCTTCAATGTAATTTGAACAGAGTCAATGTGATAGGCGTTCCATGAAGGGTTAAAGATTGAGTTTGCAAACCGAACAGTCAAAATATTCTTGGCAAGTTCTTTGCCCAAGTAATGATCGATTCGGAAAACCTAGGAAAAAAAGTCATAAAGTTTATGCAACGCTATTTATTGGAGGGTTTCTTACCTCTTCCTCTTTAAAGAGCTTTTTGATATTACCGAGCAGCTCGGTAGCACTCTCAAGATCCTTTCCAAAGGGCTTCTCGATAACGATACCATTGAGCCCGTCACCAGTATACACAAATTTTCTCAAGCCTGTGGCAACGGGTACAAAAACACTAGGAGGCAATGCCATATAAAACAGTCTATTCTTCTGCTCCTTGGACAGACTCTGCTTATCCTCCAGGTCGGATACATATTTATCAAGTCTTACCCAAGAGTCATCTTCATCATACTGACCGCTCACATAGTGGCATATTTTAAGGAAATCATCGACTTTGGCTTCATCCTCCGTCTTGATGTTCAATTTGACGTGCTTGTGGAACTCGTCACAATCCAATTTGGAACGAGCATACCCCACAATTTGAGTCTTTTCTGGTAAAAACTCGTTTTGGAAGAGTTCAAAGAGTGCAGGAAATGTCTTTTTTTTTGCTAGATCGCCAGATGCACCAAGTACTAATGTAGATTATTTATATAAACAATTTTGTCTAAGCTCTTTTTAAACTAAAACAGGTTTACCAACGATAGTAATTCCACCGTGTAATCTCTGCTTCACGTCATCTTTAAGTTTATGAGCTGCTGGCATTCTTTATTGTTGTTGTTTTTTTTTTTGGTTAAAAAGAGATAATGCAAAATAATCTAAAAAGCAATCAGACAAAACTAAAAAAAAAAGTGGCAAAATAGATTATGCAAAGTGGTTCGTCAAGTCTCATCATGATTGGAACCTCTGGGTGTATTATCCAGTGATGCATTGAGTAGAAAAAAAAAACCCTCGTAAAAATTCAGAATAGCATAGTCGAACTAAAGAAAAAACTCCAGGGGTTTTTTGTGTGAATTTTTTTTTTTTTTTTTTTTTGGTCTTTACGTGCTTTTTATTTTTTAAAATAAGTTTGTATAAATAATATGCTATCTCTAAGCCTCTAAAAGACTCATCAAAACAGCTTGTGTCTCAGCAATCTATATAAAGACATTAATAAGTATGTTTTTTTTTCTAGAGTACTTTGACATTTTTTTTTTCCTTTGTATTTTACCTCTAATGCCTGCTTTATTTCCAAATGGTGTCTAGCAGATTCAATCCAACTCTTAGCCAATCTCTTTGGCCAGCCACTTAATTGGTTTAATTCACGTGTGGCATATTCCAAATTGTTTCTCTTCAAGTAATGTTCGGTGCGAGCCAAGATAGCCTCGACATCATCTCCCTTTACCAAACCTGCCTTTTTAAACATCAAATGAGACATGATCAAACTGATAATATGGGAGCCAAATCCACCATCCTCAGGGACAAGTGCTACCTGGCGGATTTCATCTGATACGTCTTCAAAGCGAGTGGCTAATTCGGTCATGGAGCTGACACCCTGTTCAGCTAATTCCATGGGAATGACGCCCAGGACTGTCTGAATCAAGGTATCGTTTTTGCTACTGTTATTCAATGCCTTTAATTCCTCTACAAAGGGCTGACTCTTCTTTGATCCAAGGTTATCATGCAATGTGTTTAGAGCAACATGAATGACGTGGTATTGACGAGATCTGTCAAGTGCCTTTGCATTCTGAATGGTATACTCCTCCAATGCCTTAAAACGGGTGGCGATCTCGTCCAATTTGGCAAGACGGCCTGCTCTCTCCTGTTCAACAAGCAACTTTACCTGTTTCACAAACTGACGCTGAAGCTCCTCACCCTGGGCAGCAAGCGCATCCGCACGGGCCTGTTCTAAACGCTCCTTTTGTTCGGTAAGACTGGTCATCAACTGCTGGGCAAAGGAGGTCTTCATCTCGGCACGTGTCTGTTCAAACTGATTCTTCAACTGTGCCTCTCTGGCCACGATGGCGCTTGCACTCTCTGCATGTGCATTGGAAATGGCGCTGTGCGCCTCTACACGAAATTTTTCAAGACTTCCCTCCACCTTGCCACCCTGAACAGCAAGCGCTTTCAGTGATTTGAGAATATCGTCCTGCTCAATATCGATGGCCACAAACTCTTTGTTCAACTTTTCAACTTGATCGTGAGCTTGTTGAATGATCTTGCGACCTAGGCCAGAAAGACCCGTTTCGTTCAAGATTGCAGCCAATTCATACACGATCTGTGAGAGTTCGCGTACAGTTGTGTTATCAGATGCAATAGGCTCAACAAGAATAGGCTCAGGTTTCTCGATAGTGACAGCAACGACAGCAGGTTTTGACTCCTTATCAGATGTCATGGTAGCAGTAGCCAGCTTGCTACTAGTAGTTGGGGTAGTAGTAGTAGCGTGAGATGTTGCAGGAGGTAAAACTTCAATACTCTCAGACTTTTGGCCAATCAAGGACTGGTATGTCTCTGTTGCATAATTCACAGCACTTGAAGTAGACTCCTGAATCTTTGTGCCATAGTCCTTTGCACTCGAAGCATAATCCTCGGCCTGCTTTTTCCAATCATTTGCCTGACTACGATAACTATCCAAATCATAGTTCTTTCTAATATCATGGATGAATTCGACGGATTGCTGTCCACCAGGTACATACGTTACAAACACATCACCAAAATCCTTGTTTTCCGAAGCGTAATAGGCGGCGCCTCCATAGGTTGCGCCTGAAACGACAGTAACGCCAACAAGCTTGCCAAAAATGGATCCTGATTTTTTGGTTTCCTCTGCAACAGTGCTTTCACAACGCTTTAAAAATATATATATATAAATATAAAAAAAAAAAAAAGTGTTTAACTTGTCAAGGTAAATAGGTGTTTACCTTCAATACAGTAGATCCAATCAACTTGTTACTGATTACTTTGGAACGAATGGCACCATGTTGATATAATTTGGTGGCTCTCAACATGATTAGAATCTTAAAAAAAAAAATTATATTGAATTTATTTAAAAAAAACCATTTATATTGTCATGACAACCCCCCCCTCCACTATTTACCTCTCTTTTTTTTTATAACAAAGAAAAAAAAATTCAAACAGCTGATCTAGTATATTGAAATGTACCAAATTAACCTTGTGGAGTTGGAAATAAAAAGGGGTTGGAGGACCTTTTTACACTCTCGCTCTCTGCTTTTTTTTTTATTACTTTGGTTGGTAACTCTCGGAGGGGGCTGCCCATGGTTTTGTATTTCCGACCACTGGCTGAAAGATGACGTTCACTTGTGACTATTCATTTGCAAATAAGCGTATTTGACGTTATTTTGTAATAAAGAAAGGTCTACTATTCAACTAAAGAGTATATTCTTCCATGTTGCATCTATTCAACTGTGTGTCGTAAGCATTGGTTTCTTGAATAATAGACTATTGACTATCGACGGATCATTTGCGGCATAATCTGACATTTTTAATGGCAGCTATCGACATGTAAAAGATACTCAGAGTAATTCTATCATAAGATGCTCAAAGAACACTCGAGTTTAGATATACCCATTTGGGGAAATAGCACAGATACAGTGTTCTACGCTAATTTATTTATTTACTAGAAAAAATGGCACAAAATCTGGCGTACTCTATCAGATTCTACCTGTCTATTTGTATTACAAGTCTAATAAATGACGCACTAATTTATTTTCATTTTTTTTTTTTTGTAAATGCGTAAATTGATGCAGAACACTAAATTCAGCGTGCTTCTTTCATAAAGCGGTTATATGTATGAACTCTCTATTTTGACCGTAATTCCTTTTCCTTAAATGCATCACATTTTTTCTGTAACGAGTTCTAATTTGATCTTTTTGGTGAATTAAAAAAAAGAAAGCTATTGAAGACATGATCCTTCGAGTCCATATCTTTGTCAAAGACTCTGCTTGTTTGTTCTGGCTGAGTTCACATGATCAACCGGCATTCTCATTGGTCGAAAAATTATTTTTATTATTATTTTATTTCAAGTTGAATTGCTTAAGAAATACTTCTATCTTTCTCTTTTATTTTACTCATAAAAATGCAACAAAATCGACTTACCAAAGAAGAATACCGCAAACAAAAGGATCTTGACGCCGCCAGAAAAGCAGGTACCGCCCCTGCTGAAATCGACGATGAAGGCAATGAAATCAATCCTCACACACCCCAATTCATGTTAAAGGCACCTTGGTATGTGGATAACGGCAAGGTATCCTTGAAGCATCAAAAGGCACCAGAGAAACGTAAAGCCAACAATTTTGGCCTGAACGAATGGTATGCGAGAGGAAAGAGAGCTGTAAATATATACCAAACATTGCCGTTTTTTATCTTGCTTCGTACTCACATTTTTCTATTATTAAAAGGGACCTGCTGCAACGAAATACCGTAAAGGCGCCTGCGATAACTGTGGCGCCATAACACATAAAACAAGAGACTGTGTAGATAGACCACGTAAAAAGGGCGCAAAATGGACAGGCGAAAATATCCAAGCTGACGAGATCATTCAGGAAGCTGATTTTAATTGGGATGAGAAGCGTGATCGATGGAATGGGTATGATCCAAAGGAACATGACAAGGTGGTGGAGGAATACAACAAGGTGGAAGAGGAAAGGAGAAAGGTCAAGGCATCCGAGTTGGATAAACAGGGACCTACTACGACCTCAGAGGCAAAGAAGATTGCAGGATTGTCCGATGATGAGGATGACGATGACGAGGATAAGTATGCAGATGCGGCAGACATGCCTGGTCAGCATGTCAATCAAAAGACAAGAACCACCATTCGTAATCTCAGGTATTTATCCTTTTAAATATTATTTTTTTTTAAAAAAAAAAAAATCAATGCAATGACACCTTTTCTTTTTTTTTATATAGAATTCGTGAAGATACCGCCAAATACCTTCTCAATCTTGATACAGACTCTGCCTTTTACGATCCCAAAACACGTTCCATGCGTGACAATCCCCTTGCCAGTCAAACCACCGATGACGCCGATGCTGAATTTGCTGGTGATAACTTTGTGAGATACACTGGTGACGCCCCCCAAATGGCCAAGGTCCAAATGTTTGCTTGGCAGGCCTCCGACAGAGGCAACGATGTTCACCTCCAAGCCAACCCAACCCAAGTGGCCATTCTTCACAAGGAGTACGAGTCCAAGAAGGATAAGGTACGAGATACGACACAAAAGAGTATTTTGGAGAAGTATGGTGGTGAAGAGTACCTTGAGGCACCCCCCAAGGAGCTGCTGTTGGCTCAGAGTGAGAATTATGTTGAGTATTCAAGAACGGGTAGATTGGTGAAAGGACAAGAGAGGGCAAAGGCAAGATCCAAATACGAAGAGGATGGTAAGTACTTTTTTCAAATTATAAGACGAGTCATGGTTTTGCTTGATGATTTATCTGTCTCTTTTTTATAGTGTTTTCCAATAATCACACAAGTGTATGGGGATCTTATTGGTCTGAAGGAAAATGGGGTTATAAGTGTTGTCGTTCTTATGTAAAGAACTCTTATTGTACAGGTTCGGCTGGTATTGAAGCCCAAAAGGCATCTCAGTTATTGAAGTAAAAAAGATATTATATATAAAATAAAAACGGGAGGGATTGCTATACATTAAAGAGATGCATTACTCTTTTCTCTATATTCATTTATTATTTATTGTTGTTGTTGTTGTTGTTGTTGTTATATATAATTAATCAAGGTTTTCTTGTCGAGGTGTAATATCCACACTACCATATGTCTTTTCATTTGTGGTATCAAATGCATAAAAGTCACTCACTGTTAAGGGGCGAGTATTAATGTTCTATATAAAATTATAGTTAGTAGATAGCCTATCATTTTCATTATTAAGACTTACCGAAGTATCAATATCAATCAAGTCCTGACTAGCATCGCCACTTGGAGTTGCTGGTTGAAGTGATCTTACATACTCACGAATAGGTATCATTGCTGCATTACGACACAGTTCCTTCAAATCACTACCAGAACACCCCGCTGTACGTTGAACTAATTCCTTCATATTGAAGTCAGGTGCCAACTTGATGCTCTTCAACAACTGAATAGAATGTCAATATATGTATATATTATTACTAAGCCAAATATATAAAAATACCACTTACTAATTCCAAAATACTTCTTCTCTGTGACTCATTTGGTAATCTAACAGAAAATCGCTTTGGCATTCTTCTTAAAATAGCCGAATCAATATCATTTGGTCTATTTGTAGCACCCAGCACCACAATTCTAACATCTTCACCCGTAGTCAGCCCATCCCATAAACTCATAAACTCAGCCTTCATCATTCCCGTTGTCTCGTGATCTGAACTTCTACGTTCACGCAAGAAGGAATCAATCTCATCAATAAATACAATCGCGGGCTGTAATTTGCGTGCTAATGTAAAGACTGCTGATACAAGTTTGTTAGATTCGCCATAGTATTTGTCGGTGAGTGTTGATACATGGATATTGATAAATGTTGCTCCACTCTCCTTGGCTAGTGCCTTTGCCATCATTGTTTTACCACATCCAGGTGGTCCATAGAGAAGCACGCCTTTGGGTGCTCCTAATAGCCCAGAGGCAGAAGTAAAGAGTTCGGGATAGCATAATGGATAGATGACACCTTCACGAAGGTCTTGGATGATGTGATCGAGTCCACCGATTTCTAAATATAGTGTATCGTATCAGCACCATTACTATTCTTCTTTTTCTTTTTTTACTTTGTATTCTTACGTTTAAAGTTGACAGTTATTTCATCAGCATGAATGACTTCTGCTGCAATGATTTGTTCATATTCTGACAACTTCAAATCTTTGATCTAATGAAAGCGAGATGAGTCTCATCAACAAATACAAAGACAAAAAACAACAACTTACACCCAATTTGCCAAGTACTTTATTGCTCTTTGATTGAGCCTCTTGACGCTTGGCCTTGGTGGGATCAAGTGAACCTACAATCCACTTGAAGGCAAAATAGAAGGCGACTTGGGAGACGGCAAAGACAGCGACTTTATTATTTCTTTTTGTTAGTATGTCTTTATTTAACAAGAATGAAGAAAAACGTCAATTACCATCTGCAGCATACTTCTTTGTTTCTGGTCGTTGTAACCACGATTTCATCTGAGCTGAATTTTTTTAATAAAGGCGATGAGTAAACAGAAAAAGAATTAAAAAGGGGGAACAAATCGTAAAGCTGGGGAAAATGTAAAAAAAATAGATATTCACGTGTCTCGTTGTGACTATGATTGGTAGAGAGTGAAGGGCTTTTATACAATGAAAGCAAGTAAAGTACTTCATCTACCATAGAACCAGATTGTGGTAAAGAAGTTTTGTTTAGTTCATGCTTACAAGTAATTCGATATTACAAAATGCAGGAGGTTTACTCTTTTTGCCATTGTTATTATTATTATACTATTGTAATATCAAGCTAATACGATGGAATACAATATTGACTCATTCAATGATCATACTTTTATATTCACTTTTGAGAAGAAACAGCTTGCTATTATGTTATGTATAAATAGAATACACCTTTATTTTTTTCTGCTTATTTGTTTTTAGCAATGATCTTCTAGAATTAAAATCACGTTTATTCAGGAGAAGTACGCCTACAGATGATCAATAAACAAATGAAATACAAATTATTCAACGATTAAGTATTTAACTTCATAGTTAATAGATGAACAAAGTAAAAAAAAATCACTCCATCTTATATCTCATACAACTTTGATCTCAAGAAAGCAATCCCGGAATGTAAAACTAACCGGAGGCATAATAGATATATATGTAATAATCACATGCGTTCATGCCCCCCCCGCTACCCCTTTCTTATCTTATCTCCCGATTCTTTTTATGTAATATTGTTTCATATCTTTTTTTTTTTTCTTGATTCTCTCTCTCTTTCTTTCAGTCTTTTTAAAAATATACAATGCAACCTTGGGTTGATAAATCAGGTTATTCAGGTCAAAGCTCTATTCACTATGATCGAAATCTATCCTACCTGAACCAGTATGAATCACAAAGAGCAGGGAGTAGTAGCAGCGGGTTTAGAACACAGTCAAAGCAGCCATTGCAAGAACCCTTCACGTCTAAACAAAACCAAACATACACACCATCACATATATTCTCACCGATTCCCACACAAGACCAACATACCTCATTGGATGGAGCAGATGTACTCAACCTGCTCAACTCTACCAGCTACAGCGACGCCGTCCATAGTGATGATTTAAACCCAGACTCGATGACCTATCTCTCTCACCGTCATCAAGTAGATACCCAGCATGGCCTCGCTGAACTACAGAAGCTAAAGCAGTGGAAGGAGTTTTTGTTGTCTGATGATATTGTAGGTTACTTGGCGAATGCGACCTATATTGAGGATATCTATGGGGTGCCAGTTATTGGTGACTTGATCCAGGAGGCGAAGGAGGAGGTGGCTCAGGATAAACCTCATAAGGCGGTAGAACGACTAAATATGATACGTTTACATTTGGTTCATAGTGCTTCCGGGGATGCTAACAGGGCAGCAAAACAGGCTGCGAGTATGAAGGGAGAGGAATGGTCCAAGGTGTTTACTCAATCACTTTAATAAAGGAGTCATGTTGATACAATAAAAAGGGAAATGTATAAAATGAAAATAGTGTGATATTATCCAACAAGTGGTTCTTTTGCCGATGATTGATAAAAAAAAAACGTTTAATTAAACATTAACATATATCCGGTTTAGCAATTGACAAAACGTTTATCCTTAGATATTAGACTTCCGCATGTAGTGTTGTCGCATGAATTTAAAATTAATTTTGATTTCACGATCAAATCGAGTACCAAGAATGGAAATTAAGATAATAAACAGCTCTTTCGTAACTTTTGAAAAAAGCAACTCTTGTTGTTGATAGTGTAGAATTGATTCAACAGGTTGCTAATGATGTTGTTTTTTACAACAAAAAAATCAAACAGCATTTGCATAGTAGTGAATTCAAGGATACTATTGTAAAACTCAGTACTGTAGAACCTAAGTCAGCTTTGAGAAAAATGATAAAGTCTGCTGCTCAGATGCTTAATGACCTGGATTTGGAAGAGGAGGGTACCACTGATGATCTCTCAAGATCTAGACTAAAGGAACTAAAGGCGACAGTAATAACTTTACTTTACAAGCACAATGGAGAATTTATCGATGATGAAATTATTAGTGATACGTTGTCCGGTTGCAGTACACAGGAACTAGATATCTGTAAACTGATATCCAATTTCATAATGCCGTATATTACAGACTACCTGTATGATGAAGCTTCCTCAGACATATTCACTAATTGAAATATGATCAAGGAACATTGGTGTAAATAAACTAAAAGATTTTATAGGGATGGAAGGAGTTCGCCTAATAGTTCTTATCTTATGGACAACATGTTCAGTTACACCTTAAACTTCGCTGATCGAAACTTACGCTGACAAAGGCAGTACATGTGCTATGGTAATAGTCAAGGTCATATTTGGTGAAAAAGCAGAAATTTTTGTGATAGTAGGTTTTCTCAGAGTAAGCGTAAATGTTATGTACCCTGACACAGACGGAATTAACAACAGAACAAAAGGCGTAACAGTGGAAGAACTCGGAGACTTGAGAAAGATCATTACGACATATCGAACTCAAAGAGATGCCTTTCAGCGAAGAACTTTAGTAAATAAACTCGCCTTTTGGACGCAGAGAAGAGAAACTTCAGAACCTACAACACCATATACAAAAGCAAAAGGGAGGAAACACGTAGTGAGTCCAGAAGATAGTAGGGAGCTACGGTAGGAAAGAAGTTTAAAACAGACGATAGAGAGTTATTTTTGAGGAAAGAAAGAAATATGCGAGGTCTATCGACTAGGAAGTTTCAGAATTGCAAGTATGCTGTGACAAGGTTGAGACGAAAAAAGAAAAAGAGAAGGGGACTAAAGCTAAAGCTGTGACCTCGAAAGAAAAATTAACTTCTACTGCAACAACCTACCAAAAATTCTCGACTACATTATCTGCTACACAATGAAACAAGTAGTCGAAGACCATTTCTCCAGAGGAGTCGAGGACCGTTAGGCCTAAGGAGTCGTGGACCATTTGAGCTACCCCACTGACATAAACAAACTGCAAAAAAGTAAGGATTTTGGGAATCACTGTGTCTTGGTCCATTGTCTATATAGTGCAAAAACTTTAGGTTGAACAAGTACGATGTATCTACGAAATATATCCATCCCAACTTTTTGCTTGGTTTCTGACGTAGAACAACAAGTCATCGATAAACTGCGCTGAGTTAATGTAACAACAACATTAGCGTCTACAACTCATGAAACAGAAACGGACAACTTGTCTTCTCACACTTATTGCATCCTGGTAGATAAACTTCACTTACTTCCGACAACCCCGGACCGTATCCACTGTCCAATGTTGTCACAAACGATATAGGACAACGAAATTCTTAGACTAACCGGTAATTCTACTTACCATAAACCTTTCGATCTGACATCTTCACAAAAAATAGATT
>MU622247.1:175373-208357 GCA_025399235.1 Backusella circina FSU 941
TGGAGCTGGCATTTGCTCAACATGTTCGTACAAGAGAGCAAAGCAGGAACCGCTACTACTCTCATTCTAGAATGAAGCAACAGAGACGCTACGAGTGTCAAAAGCAGAAGTACACTGATCAGATATGTTCTGATGAACGATCAGCTTTTAAGAAAACTAAAAAGAATCCTATCATGTTTATTGGAGATAGAGGGCATGGAGTTGGCTCACCGATCAAAGGTCACCTAAGATATGGAGGTCGGTGGAAAGAAATGAAACACTCTCGCTATACTCAAGTTATCATTACGAATGAGCACAACACCTCCCAAACTTGCCCGTACTGTTTCCAAAAATTGGGCCACCCTTATAAACGTGTCACTAAAAATGGGAAAGAAACTTTAAAAGCTGTACCTGGTACCTTTGAATGCACCAACCAACATTGTATTACAAATTTAACAAAAAGAGCTTGTATGGCAAGAGATAAAGTCTCTTCTTTATTGATAGGACTTTCCGGACTATCAAGAGTCGCTTTTGGTGTCCCCTTTCCACAGCTCAACGAGAAACTCAGTCCCTCAAACACTGAATTATTTAACCAACGTGCCCGTTCTTTTTCTGAACAAGAAACAAACGATGGCCTGCTGCCGATGGCAGTGTTACCCTCTTAGAGGTGGTAAATATAACTATTTATTATATAAAACAAAGTACATATATACTAATTCCATTATACATTGATATTATCCACTTCCACTTTCTCGATATTTCTACTTCCACTCTCACTCCTTCTGGTAAGTAATAATGAGATCATATCTGACTTTGGATTATCATTAATTCCTATTTTGAATTTATTTGTGCAGATACCCGCACAGTAATGAATACGAAACTATTGCTTTTCATATAAATTCGGGTATTTTCCACCCAAGAGCATGTGTATTTAAATTAATAATGATAATATCTATAATATTTCAACTGCCCTGCTTTTCAAGCAGCAGGCCATCGCTCTACATCGCGGTCGGATCTATTTCCTTTAATCTGGGATAAAATCTGCATACAGTGGAGTTTGGGATATGGAAATGCGGAATTTAGAAGCTTAGTTGAATAATAAACGACAAAGTAACATGCAGAATTATAGTATGCAACTATACACTTGGCAACAGGAAACACATCCACCAAGAGTTGTTTCTAATCGACTTTGAATAAATATCTAACAAAATGTCTTGATTTACTGGTGAAAGCTGCCGCTGTTTATCTTATATTGACTATCTTACTTCTTTGTCTGCTATTATTGTTCAGTATAAAAGTCTTTGGGTGCAGTTTATAGTGTACCATAGCTATTTAAAAACTTTTTTTCTTTTTTTTTCGTTTTTGCATTTTGCATTTTACATTCTGCATTTTTTCGCTTTTATATCATGCTTATACTTTGTAGAGAAATTGCTAACTTTTATTTGAATATATATGAAAGCCCGTGCATTATGACGTGAATATAACACCGACTAAAACGATTTACAGTTCATACAATAAGGTAATCTAAATGTCCGTTTTTAAACGCATGATTTAAATTTTATATCGATGAAAAAAATAAAGTAATATGTAAGCAGATGTTCATTATATTAAACCTTGTTTATTTTAAAGTTGCTTTTTAAAGTGCTATACTCTATGTTGGAAATCAATGTCCATTGATTGAATGTATTTATTTGAATGCTAATTATGAGAAATGGGAAAAGTATCCAACAACTATAGAATAACATCATTGGCTTATGATGAGGCCTGTCAAAGACTCTATCACAATTTTAAATTTGTGGCATTTGCAGGATAACTTATTGTCGTCGATTTAGGTTAGTTGCAACCTCTCGTTTTTATCTTCTGCGTCAACTACCCATAAAAGCTACTGAGATAATAGAAGAAGCTCGTTGAAAAAGTAAAAAAGTACCATTGTTTGTTTGTGGCATTATAAATATTGAAAAAAAAGTGAAAATGTGAGGGCACATCATCTTGATACACGGGATTATCAAGGTGAAGGCAAAGCTTTAACCTATAATTCACTTTCCATATCACAAAATGCAAAGTCTACTCACCCTTTCAGTAGCTTTATCCCTGGAGTTTTTTTTAATAAAGTTTGATAGGATGACGAACTCTTGTTTTTAAAATGTAACCGATTATATATATATATGTTATCAACATTGAAAATCGTTTATTGGATGGTTTTCAAAAGTCAAATTCAAACCAATAATTTAAGACTTTATATAAATTAGAGTGGATCTTCAAAATCGCGTACTAATATTAACATCAGAAGCAAAAGTGATTAAATGTTATATAAGTCTATTTACAAATGTTCTATTATGTGCTATGATTGAATTTCAATCATTATGTGCCAATTTACAATAATGGCACACTGCGTAATAGAAAGTTCGATATTCTATATCGCATTTTCAAAGCTCCAAATGCTATTCGATTGGCTAATGGTTTTTAACGCTCAAAAAAAAGAAGATTAAAGTGGAACAATCACATCATAAATTATTCCAATATCCAGGTTCAACTATACTCATCATTTACAGACAATAAATGGTGCGCGCTTTCTATTAGATTTTTAAACAACGATGTATTTAAGACCTCATAATATGTGATAATTTATTCTCGGATTTTTGCGCCATTCTTTATCTGTAAATAATGAGTAAATTGGCACAAAATGACTGTTATTCCATCTGGATGGTAAATGCATTTTAATATGAGTAACCATTCAACGTTTACATCAATTTTAGTCCATCTTATAAAAGGCTTTAAATCAAAAAACTCTTCCTGTATTTACTTAACAAATTATTATATAATCCTATCATGTAATAAAAGTATTCAGCCAACGACAATATTATATCATCTAGTTGCACAAAAACAAACTACTGTTCTAAAAGGGCTCTTCTTCGTGTTAACTTCTTATTCTAGACAGAGAACCATTTAAGGTTTGGTACAAGTATGCAAAATGTATCAACTTTATATTATACACTTTCATATCACGAAATATAGATGTATATATACACCTTTTACCAAAACGATGTCGTACTTGAAAAATTTAAGCTGTCGCAGTTTTTGAATAGATGGCACTGATAAGAATATAATGAATGTATCGTGGACTGCACAAACAAATAATTAAACAAATAAGTTAATGTGTCAATTAAGGTGTCAAAGATCGACATTCTTCTCAACACAATATCAGTTTAAGAGATTATATATCATATTCAAATTCTTATTCATAAATCGATCTGGATCTTTATTTATATTATAGTATCTGATCGATTGTTCTGTCAACTCCACTTATGAATTAATGTATCCGACTTCCTAGAACACACTTTATTTAATACAGACAAAGCCTGTTGAGCATGCTTTGTATAATTATGATATTCGTTCTATAATTAGTTTATTTTTAGTGTTTTGTAATTATCGAGAAAAGTATACAAAGCCATGTTTTTCTCGATATCAGTTATCCTGTACTTTCGTATTATTTAACAATAAACATATCTTTCAAAATACTTCTTGAAAAAATGACATGAATAAAAATACAGTAAATGACACTGATAAGAATATAATAAATGATATTTATTATATATCTTGTCAGTGTTATTCATTATATTTCTATTAAGCAACATCTTTTTTTATTATTATTACTACGACACTCTTTTCCAAAAATTTCCTACATTATTTTTCCAAAAACTGCGACAGCTTAAATTTTTCAAGTACGACATCGTTTTGGCAAGGATGTATATTTATATATATATATATATATAATTTCCTACATTATTTTTCCAAAAACTGCGACAGCTTAAATTTTTCAAGTACGACATCGTTTTGGCAAGGATGTATATTTATATATATATATATATATATACTATACAAGAGCAGTTATATCAAGTGATTTGATTGCAAAGAGCAATGCGCCGAATAAAATTGCTTAGATCAGATATGCAATGAAAATCATAAGATAAAGTAAGTCAGGGAACTTGTTTCATAAATGATGCCTTTCAGTCACATTAAAGTAGCATTAAAAGTATACAAAGTGTATAATGACCGAATTACTCTTATAGTCATTTTTTACATATTTTGACATGATCGAGAGATTTGCTTAGTGCCGTAATAATGTGATTTTCTGTAAAAATGGTTGCAAAAGATTTGATCATATGTAATATAAATATGCTTATTGGTTGAACCTTATACTTATCAATGTGAGACAATATATTGTGTAACAAATAAATCTTGCATTTGTGCTTTCGTAATTTTGAAATATGAAAAGGAAGCAGTTTAACAAATCACTTCGCTTGAATATAGAAAAAAAAAAACAAGGAACGTTTTAATGATATCGTAATGATAATTGTCTTGATTATAATAAGAGCACTTTCTGTACTTAATTGTGTCTATACAACAACCCCAGTAATCTAATTGAAACCATCAAGTAAACCCGAGATAATCAGTGATAAAAACTCTCCACATTTTTAAAAACATAAACGGAATAACCTCATTTCACTGTTTTCCACCGTGTCACTATGTATATATAGCGGAGCCCATAACTATTAAAAAAGGAGATAAGGGGAGACAGATGAGATGTTAATAGGTACTGGTAAATCCGATATTCTATTGGAGAATATACATTTCAAATTTACAGTAGATCTTGGAAAAGTAGTTGATACTAAATATATACGCATATATTTTTTTCCCTTTATAAAAACACTTTACTATTCATGGGAGAATACTTTGAGTAGGCACCACTAGGATCAANCTTAAACATAGGTCCGAGGTACCAAAGTCTTGCGATAAAAATAATGTATTGGATAAAGTTTAAAGCAGTTTCTTTACCGCAGCTCCGATTACGAATAATATTCGTTTTATTTCAATCACCATCATTTTGGAGTGGACTAAAGAAAATGAGTCATGTGCAGCTTTAAATAACAAAAATAAATCAGAAAATACATCAAAATTATACCCTTCAGCATGTATGAAAATAACTTTATTTCTTTATGTAGCTATGTGTAGCTCTTACCATTGATGATATCTTCTAAATTCTGTAAGCATATTGTAGCCAAAAATGAGATATTTATACTTTTTTGTATTCAAATGACATGTCTGTGGATGTACAGCCTCACCTTTTTCGCAACTAAATATGGCATCTACGATTTCAAAAGAGGAGAATATGCCTAAATAGGTTGGAATTTCCAAACAAAGTAATTTAAGCAAAGGGGATGGATACCATCGTGCGAAAAAAGTCCATCAATTGTGCGAAAGTTGGTTATCTATCTCCATTGGCAGATTTGACGGGTGAAGGTATCCTATTGGTGCAGCGACTCAAAAACATGGCCTCCCCGCTCTCTACAGCAAAGCAATAAATACTTCTCTCATTTCTTTTTGTTCAACAAACATTTTTTTTTAGTTTATTTCATTCTTCTTATTTTATTTTATTTCAACTATACCTTTTTTTTTTTCCTTTTTTTTCTTTAAGAAGAAAATCACCTATAATAATTAAGATGCAGGAAGTTACCACACCTCCGGTATATAAGGAAGATAAAACAGAATATGATTTCCAATCCTTCACAGACGAGCAAGTTGTAGTAAACGAACCTGATGCTCAACAGGTTGAAGAAACTCAGTTTACTTGGAGATCTGCTATTATAGGTTCTCTCTTGGGTTGCTTAGTGGGTAAGGAGTGATGAACAAAATACCATACTTTGATGCTGATTTACTGATCTTTGTTGTTGTTTTTTTTTTACATACAGCCGCTTCAAATACATACCTGGGTTTAAAAATTGGATGGACCTTTGGTGCTTCACTTTTTGGTGCCATCTTTTCCTTCGCCATCATTAAACCTCTATCTCGTGTATTACCTCCTAAATGGGGTGGCGGCTACTTTGGACCAAAAGAGAACACCACAGCCCAATCAGCTGCCACCACTGCTGGTGGCCTCTCTGCTGGTTTTGTATCAGGTATTCCTGCCATGTATAAACTTGGATTAATGACTACACCCAAACAAGATGCTGCTGGTCTCGTTTTGTTTACCATCTCTTGTGCATTCTATGGTCTTTTCTTTGCTGTGCCCCTCCGCCAGCACTTTGTTGTCAAGCAGGACTTGACTTTCCCCACCCCTCGCGCTGCTGCCAATACCATTATCTCTCTCCATAGCACAATGGAAGGTGAAAAGGAAGCCATGAAGAAGGCCATGTGGATGGCTATCTGGTTTTTCATCTCATTCATCTGGACTGTCATTGCTTACTTTATCCCCTTCTTTGATACCATCCATATTCTCTGGTGGATTGGTCATGCTGCCGACTATGTTCCCTTAATGAGTGCTGATTGGGATTGGGGATGGAGCTTCCGCTTTGATTGGCCTTTCTTTGGTGCAGGTTTGATGACACCCAGTTCCACCGTTCTTTCATTCTTTGTTTCCAGTCTCAGTAAGTTTGATAAAAATAATGCATTGAACAATAATGGTGACTAAATTTTCCCAATTTTTTTTTTTTTATATATTTCAGTTATTTATGGTGTGATTGGTCCTGTTATGGTCGTTCAAGGCAACTTCGTTGCTCCCTTCGGTTTTAAGTCGACTGGTGAGACCTCTCAGTCATTCTTCTTGTGGCCTGGTATTGCCCTTTTGGTTCTTTCATCCTTTGCTGAACTCTTTGTCCGTTATGATTCTCTCTGGAGAGGTATCAAGGGCGGTGTTATCAGTATTTACAATGGCATCAAAACCGGTTATTGCGTTATCAAAACCCGTCTTTTGAAAAAGGAATTGACTGAGAAAGAAAAGATCCATATGAACGTTGGTTTGGATGAAGATGAAATTTTCCAAGAAGATGAGCTTGTTCCTGCATGGTGGTGGATTGTTGGTACATTCATCTCTATTATTTTCACCTGTGCTATCATGGGTAGATATTTCGGTATGCCCGTCTATCAATCCATCATTGCTGTCATTCTTGGTTTCATCTTGTCATTTGTTGGTGTACAAGCCGCCGGTGAAACTGATATCAATCCTACTGGTTCCATTGGTAAGATGTCCCAACTCATTTTCGCAAAGATGCCCGCCGACACTCTTTTCCAAGTCCAAAAGAATAACTTGATGGCTGGTAACATCTCTGCCTCTGCTGCTGCCCAATCTGTTGACATGGTTGGTGATCTCAAGACTGGTCAATTGGTTGGTGCCTCTCCTCGCTCCCAGTTCTGGGGTCAATTCGTCGCCTCTTTCTTTGCTATTGGTATCGCTGTTGGTCTCTTTATCCTTTTCGCTGAAGCCTATCCTTGTATCACATCCACTGATCTTGATATGGAATGTGAGTTTGGTTTAGTCGCTGTCACTGCTTGGTACAACGTTACTAAATTGTTGACTGGTGCTGCAGAACCTCTTTCCAAGCCTGTCATTATTGTTACTGGTGTCTGTGCTGGTGTTGGCATCATTTCTCCCTTCGTTCGCGAATTCTTGGTTCCCGAGAAGTTCCGTCGTTTCTTCCCCTCTATTTCAGCTATTGGTATCTCTATGATTAATCCTCAGCCTGAAGTTCCATTGTCCATGTTGATTGGTTGGGCCTCTGGTCAGATCTGGAAGAAAATTGATCCTTTCGCCTACGACAACTATATGTATGCAACTGCATCAGGACTTATTGGTGGCCAAGGTATTGCAGCCATTTTACAAGCCGTCTTTAAACTCGGTGGTGTAGAAGGCAACGTCTACGCTGGATCTTGTGTTGATCAACTCCAAGACAACTGCCCTTAAATATATATTCCTTGTCTTTTTTTTCAATAACTCTTCTGTATATATCTAATTTATCTTCTTTTTTGTTAAGGAAAAGAATGCATAAGTTACTTTACAACCAATAGCTTAGTAATGTACTATTTATAATAAATATAATATTTTATTCCTTATATCTTTTTAATAATGCAAATATAGCTCACTGTAAAAACATATATACATTCGTTTACGTATATCATTTTTAAAATATGATTTTATTAACGATTCATGGCTGGGGAACTTCATTACTGCTTCTTCCTTTTCTTAATACCACATCATGTGAAAATATATTTTCTGACATCTAAAGAAATGAAGATGTTCTCCTGTATATTGTTTAATTCTTAAAGATATAGAAAATCAACGCCCTTACCTAAGGCTGTTTGTCTTACCGCAAAGAATATACCAATTTGCTTCTTCAGACAACAGTTAAGTTTTAGAAACTTTTATATATATATATAGAGAGAGAGAGAGAGAGAGATAAAAAAAAAAAAAAGGTGAGTTCTTCACAGCATACTTTCATACAAATATATATATAAAAAAAAATGAGAAGTGAGAAAGTTGCTCCTATAAGAGGGAATTCATCAGAACATTTGCACATGTAAAAGCGATAAATGACTGAATCGCTCAAGAAACTCGCGCTCGACCTGCACATAAACGCAAGCAAATGCATACGTAGTTACATAAAGAAGGCATGATAAGAGTACTCACTCTAAGAGGGAACTTTCATAAAAGTCTTGTACGCATAAACGCAACAAATACGGTAATCAACTGAAAGAAAAAGTAAGGTAGGGTTAAATGAGAAGATGGAACTGCCGTTGTTCACCATCTGTCTATTGGATCATGTAAACAAAATATTGTTATTCTCTTTTGTAAAAATACTGGAGCAGAATTGCAGAGAGCGCTTTCTTTTGCAACATACCATACCAATAACTGTGAGATAAATAACTGGAGGGACAGCAGTTGTAGATTGCGTATGAATTCCTCTGTCCTAGGTTATCACTTATTGATCACGTCTGAAACGCCTCGTCTACTACTGTGTGAATGTTTGATGTATATGATGTCTTTTCCAACTGAAGCTCCTCACTCTACAGTGTTCTTAGGTCATCGTTAGCATACCTAATACCTGTTGCCCTTTATACCATCTATGGTGGCTTTTTTTTTCTTATTCGCATCTAATAGCTTAATAGACATAAATATAAATCAGTACCTCATTCTTTATTATTAAAATAATTAATAAAGCTCAGTGTATGTTTGACTTTACTTTTCAATTTTAACCTTGATCCATGTGGTTTAATGTGTGTAACAAAATAATGCTATACATCTATCTGGATTTTAATTCTATAAAGTACATTTTGTTTCAATTTATTATGTAATGAGATTTGCTAAATTATCAGGTAGATATGATCTTATCTTTCTTTAGCAGCACTTCTTTCAAGAACTGGTATAGTCTTGGTGTAAAACAGATCTATAAAAATAGACTTCCCAATCATAAAACAAAAAGAGATTGATAACAAAAAACATTGAGTCTTTTTTTTTTAAAAAAAAGAAAGAAAGAAAAACCTTAAGAGCTTCCAATGAATATTTAATTTATCAGTAGGATCAGTAATCTGATCAAATAAAAAACCCGCTATAAACGTCATACCACTTCATTAATTCTATTTGCTATTTATTTCAATGAAAGTCTTTAATAATGAAAAATAATGCGATTGTTTGTTTTTTGTTCGAAAACAGATGTTACTAAATATAAAGAGATACAATAATGGTGTTAAAGGGAGATTTACTGGTATTGCTTCTTGTTGCTCTTGTAAAAGTTAATAAGACCGTTGGTAGAAGCATCATGGGAAGCAACCTCGCCAGCAGAAGTGAGTTCAGGAAGAATAGCCTTAGCCAATTGCTTACCAAGCTCAACACCCCATTGATCAAATGAGTTAATATCCCAAATAGCACCTTGGACAAAGATCTTGTGTTCATACATGGAGATGAGGGAACCAAGTGTGGCGGGGGTCAACTTTTGGAACATGAAGGAATTGGTAGGCTTGTTACCCTTGAAAACCTTGTGGGGAACAATGTTCTCCTGAACACTGGCACCCATCTCTGCACGAACCTGTTCTTCAGACTTACCAACCATCAAGGCTTCAGTTTGAGCAAAGAAGTTGGACAACAAAATGTCGTGGTGAATACCCTTACTAATAGGGTTGAAGGTCTCGACGGGAGCGAGGAAATCACAAGGAATCATCTTTGTACCTTGATGGATGAGTTGGTAGAAGGCGTGTTGACCGTTGGTTCCGGGTTCACCCCAGATGATAGGACCAGTTTGGGCTTCAACCAATTCACCAGAACGAGAAACGTACTTGCCGTTTGATTCCATGTTACCCTAAACAAACCGTGTTAGTTTTTTTTTGTTGGGGAATTTTAACAATCTGTGTAACATTGTTTATCTTTTACCTGTTGGAAATAAGCAGCGAAGCGGTGCATATATTGATCATAAGGAAGGATAGACTCGGTCTGAGCACCAAAGAAGTTGTTATAGTAAAGACCAATAATAGCCATCAAGACGGGGATGTTGTCCTCAAGAGGAGTGTTAAGGAAATGCTGATCCATTTCATAACCACCACGAAGAAGATCTTCAAAGTTGTCAAAGCCAATGGTAATAGCAATCGACAAACCGATGGCAGACCAGAGAGAGTAACGACCACCTACCCAGTCCCAGAACTTGAACATGTTCTTGGCATCAATACCAAAACCAGTGACCTTCTCAGTGTTGGTGGAGAGTGCGACGAAATGTTTGGCGACGTGGCTGACCTATAAAAATTAAAAATGATTTAGTTTTTTTTTTTGAAACACGAAAAAAAAATGAGATCATTATCTTGATAAGATCTCCAAAAAATACACTTACATCCTTAGCAGAGGCCAAGAACCAGTCCTTTGCAGACTCAGCATTAGTGATGGTCTCTTGGGTGGTGAAAGTCTTACTGGCAATGATGAAGAGAGTGGTCTCGGGGTTAACATACTTGAGAACCTCAGCAAGATGAGTACCATCAATGTTGGAAACAAAGTGAGGTTTCAAACCATCCTTAGCATAAGGCTTCAAAGCTTCAGTGACCATAACGGGACCAAGATCAGAACCACCAATACCAATGTTGACAATATCAGTGATGGTCTTTCCGGTATAACCCTTCCATTCACCAGAGCGGACTGATTCAGAGAATTCCTTCATGTGAGCAAGTACCTCACGGACCTCAGGCATAACATCCTCACCATTATCATAAATGGCCTTATCGGAAAGATTACGAAGAGCAACATGAAGAACAGCACGGTCCTCAGTGAAGTTGATGTGCTCACCAGAGAACATCTTGTTACGCATCTCCTCTACCTTAGCCTCCTTGGCCAACTCGAGCAAAAGCTGAAGAGCTTCATCAGTGACACGGTTCTTTGAGAAATCGAACAAGATGGAGGTGTTGGTTTTGTCACTACCCTTAAAGACGCGATGATACTTCTCGAAACGCTGAGGATCCTTCTCGAAAAGCTGCTTGATAACAGTATCCTTACCCTCAGCATCATAGTATTGCTGGACCTTGGACCAGGAGTTCAACTTGTTGGCTAAAACCATTTTTATGTATGAATGTACTTTTTTGTATGAAAAAGAAAAAAGAAGAAAAAGAAGGAAAAAGAGATAAGAAACGCGATTTCGTAATGCTTTATATGGATTTTCAAGGGTTTCTTGTTTTTGTTTTTTTTTGTCCGCTTGAATGGCGCAGATTCAAACTGTTTTGGTTTTATTTTTACAAATGTATAGCCACAAAAAAGTGTGGAAACGAACACTCAAGATTTATCCGGTTTAATAAAAACGCCTGCTAAACTGAACATCCAAATAGAATGTACCACAATTTTTATGTTTATGTAATTGAACTAGATTATAATAAATTGCCAATCGGGTAGTAAATGTCCTTTGCATATCACATTCGAGCAGTTTGGTTGTGCAGCGTGCAAAAAGTTTCCGGTTTAAATTACATCGGTACAATTCGGTTAATTCAACCCGGGTTATTTCATTTATTCCTCTTCCGTTCAACATTATTTGAGGCGTTGTTTATTTATATTGATAACACGATGCTAATAGGCTAATTTATAGTACAAAGTTAACTTGCTTTTTTAACATCGGTATTTATTGGGAAAAAGCACAAAAAAGATTGGCAAAGGAGATTTAACAATAAGAAAACAATACGATTGGCTACATTAAGATTCTTTTATAAAGGTGGGTGGTTCTTTATGGGATTATGATGAGCCCAGGCGTTTAAACAGAGTGAAATGCTTATTAAACAAACAAATAAACAAAAACAATCATTGTTTTGGGAAACTCAATCACTAAAACTTTCTCATGCTTTGATTGATCACTCAGTCGGTCGCGACTGTACAAAACACAGCCCTGTTGAGTTTTTATATGGTTTTCCCAGAACAACCTTTTGTGTTTAACTGGCAGAATCGCACTCTTAAACTCCATTTTATGTTTATTGTAAAGACAAGCAGAAAATATTATATATTGACATATGTTTATTCCAATCATAACAGCTTATGTTTATATCAACCTACAAAAAAGAAAGGACCTTTTGAAGTGTGTAACGAATCGATAAAATTTTCCTTAATGGGAATATAGAAGAGATTCCGGATATTTAAGAAATTAAAGTTTAATAGAGCAAAGAAGAGTAAAAAGGTACATTTTATTGATTAAAATCAAGATAAGATCATTGAATATGGTTAATTCTCCTTTGCCAAATAAAATAGCATTTTCATATTTTTTAACTTTTCGAATATCCTTTCTGTGTATGTAGAGTTTAACATTTTGTGATTTAAAAAGCAAACTTGGGGATTTATGGAGTTTAAACAATAAAGAAATCGCTACCCCCAGGCTCTATTCAATTCTATCAGGTTTATTTTTAGCGCTGGATTCACTAGCCTCCAGAAATATAAAATAAAATACAAAAAAATCCCTTTCTATAGCCTTGCTTTCATCGCCATTTCTCATTAACAGCATTTCTCCCAATCATGCCATGATTCACTAATTGATCCTCCTTTATAACTGTCTTATTTTTACTAATCAACCTAGTATTCGTTTTGTTGTTGTACATGGTGAATGTTATTTTTTTGATCGTGAAGTATGTGAAGGTCAAAAGAGAATATGAAAAAAAAAGAACAACTGTTTATTGAAATTCGTCCATTGTTTTGACAACCATTGTCAAATATTCTAAAAATGAGTTGACTGATACACGCAGCATTTTAGTAGAAACACACTCGAAGCTTCTATAGTAAACATGCTTGTAAGTTTAGACTGTTTAAATATGTATATTTTGTATTCTACTTGCGCCTTTAATATATTCTCTTCAGTTGTTAGTACTCTGTGTACTTGACTTGTCTTTAGTTCTTCATCGACATTAAGTACACGTTGTGCAATAGTAGCAAGTCTCTCAGAGGTAAAAGGGATCTCTAAAACACTATTATATGTGAAGGTGAATAGGTGTTTTCTTTATATATGATATGATACTAATAACATTACAGCTTATTATCCATTTAAGTGTATACAAAAGTAAAAGTAAAATAATAACAATAATAAAAAACGCGCCTTTTTAAAAATTAATCTCTTTTTAACACAACATGATATAATTATATTTTACTTTGAATTTATTTAAATAGATATCCTCAACTCTTCTACACAAAATAGAATCAAGACACATGAAAGTACCATAATATCTTTATTTTCTTTTTTTCAATTGGTTTTTGTTTTTTGGTCGCCCATCATTTTACATTCCCTTTTTTTTTTTACTTGGACAAAGCACTTTGGAGAGCTTCGTAAACCTCAACTTCAACCTTGGCAGCAGCCTTTTCCTTATCGGAGGCAGCACTGGTGGCGTTACGTTGAGCCTCAGCGAGACCAGCTTGGACACGCTAATAAATACAAAGAAAATTTAGAATAAGCAAACTATTACTTCCTATCTTATATGAACTTACTTCAAGGGAGAAATCTTCAAGAGGTTGAGCCTCGACAGCGTTGATGTTGAGGGTGTTATCAGGGTTAATAGTAGCAAAACCACCAGAGACTATATGTACAAATATAAAGCAATAAGAAACAATGGTATTAATGTGTTATATCTCCTTCTTTCTTACCAAAGAACTTCTTGGTGACTTCGGCACTCTCAACAACCTCAACAACACCAGGGTTCAATTGCTCGATAGAGGGAACGTGGTTGGCAAGGATACCCATATCACCAGAAGTGGCAGCCAAGTTGACTTGTTGGACATCGGCAGCCTTGTAGATAGACTAAGTAAAGTTGAAAGTTGTTTTGAATTAATTTCATGTCATTTTCTTTTTCCTTTTTTTTTTTTTTTTTTTTTCTCGAACCTGGTGAGGGACAACAAAAGTCAAGCGAAGGGCAGCAGAAGCAGCGGCTTCAGTGGCATAGAAGCGAGCTATATAACATATAAAAGAAAGAGTCAATGACTTTGAATCAGTCTAATATCCATTCTTACCCATGGAAAGGGGCTTGACAGCAGCACGGGCAGATCTGGCGAGAGCGTTCATTATAAAAACTGTTTTTATTTTGTTTTCACTGAGGAGAAAGCAAGCGAAACTAATATTTGGGTCCCCCTCTTTGCCTTCCAAACGTTGACTTTGAAAAAAAAAAATAACAATTTTTGAAAGGGGGATATAGAGGTGACGTCAGTAGAATCCTCTCTCTTTGCTAACACACCAAGTATCAATGGATGAAGACACACTACAGGTCATCTATAGTCATTTTGTATGTAGATAATTGCCTCATGTTGAGAATGCTATTCATGATATACTCTTGTTGTGTTATGCTTACTATTTAAGCAATCTCTCCACACCATGTCAGTTTTAAGGCTCAGTGGATGACAACCCCCCCTAGCGGATAGCTAGTTTATATTGAAAGCCCGCATCCCCCGCTCTTTTTTTGGGGGAAGTAGCAAAAATGAGCCCTTCACCCCTTTCCTTTTGGTAACAATGTTTATTACTCGTGCTCTCGGTCGCGTTGCCTCAAGCGCTGTCCGTCGTCAGGCCGCTACTTCTGGTAAGTTGATAGAGAGCTACTGTTATCGTTATGAATTGCGTTATACTCATTGTTTAATTATTTCTTTTTTTAATCATTGTTGGAATATTTCACCTATTTGCTATATTTCAATATCTTAAAAAAAAAACACTTATAACTATAAAAAGCTCGCACTTATGCCACTGCTGCTAGTGCTGGTAAGATTCGGTAAGTTCGTTTGGAAAGGGTTGAAAAAAGAGAGGATCATGTCATGACAAAACGCTTACCTTGTTTTTTTTTGTGTGTGTGTTTCTTAGCTCCGTCATTGGTGCTGTCGTCGATGTCCAATTCGAACAGGATAACTTGCCTGCTATTTTGAACGCCCTTGAAGTCAAGGACCACTCTGGTGGACGCCTTGTTCTTGAAGTTTCTCAACATTTGGGTGAGAACACTGTCCGTACTATTGCTATGGATGGTACCGAAGGTAAATATATATCTTGCATCACTTTTATTCAATCATTTTCTAACTTGTTGGTGGTTTTGTTTTTCAGGTCTTGTCCGTGGTCAGGATGTCATTGACACCGGTGCCCCTATTACCATTCCCGTCGGTAAGGAAGTTCTCGGTCGTATCATCAACGTCATTGGTGAGCCCATTGATGAGCGTGGTCCTATCGGTGCCAAGAGCCACCGTCCTATTCACGCTGATGCTCCCGAATTCGTTGACCAATCCCCCACTCCCGAAATCTTGGAAACTGGTATCAAGGTTGTCGATTTGTTGGCTCCTTATGCTCGTGGTGGTAAGATTGGTCTTTTCGGTGGTGCTGGTGTCGGTAAGACTGTCTTGATTCAGGAATTTATTAACAACATTGCCAAGGCTCACGGTGGTTACTCCATTTTCTGTGGTGTCGGTGAACGTACTCGTGAGGGTAACGATCTTTACCACGAAATGATTGAAACCGGTGTCATCCAGCTCAAGGGTGAATCCAAGTGTGCTCTTGTCTTTGGTCAAATGAACGAACCCCCAGGAGCTCGTGCCCGTGTTGCCTTGACCGGTTTGACCATTGCTGAATACTTCCGTGATGATGAAGGTCAGGATGTGTTGCTTTTCATTGACAACATTTTCCGTTTCACCCAGGCTGGTTCTGAGGTATCTGCCCTTTTGGGTCGTATCCCTTCTGCTGTCGGTTACCAACCCACTCTTTCCACTGATATGGGTGGTATGCAGGAACGTATTACTACCACCAAGAACGGTTCCATTACCTCCGTCCAGGCCGTCTATGTCCCCGCTGATGATTTGACCGATCCTGCTCCCGCTACCACTTTTGCTCACTTGGATGCCACCACTGTCTTGTCCCGTTCTATTGCTGAATTGGGTATCTACCCTGCTGTCGATCCTCTTGATTCCAAGTCCCGTATCTTGGATCCCCGTATTGTCGGTGATGAGCACTACAAGGTTGCCACTGAGGTCCAACAAATCCTTCAAAACTACAAGTCCCTCCAAGATATTATTGCTATTTTGGGTATGGATGAATTGTCTGAAGAAGATAAGCTCGTTGTCGAACGTGCCCGTAAGATCCAGCGTTTCTTGTCTCAGCCTTTCGCTGTCGCTCAAGTCTTCACTGGTTATGAAGGTCGTCTCGTCAAGCTCCAAGATACCATCCGTTCCTTCCAGGAAATCTTGGGCGGTAAGCACGACAACTTGCCCGAATCCGCTTTCTACATGCAGGGTGATATCAACGATGTCCAGAAGCGTGCTGAAGAACTTGCTAAGGAAATGAGCACTCAATAAGCGCTTAATTTCATTTTCTTTTTTATCCAAAACTTTTTATTCTTCCTCTTTAAATGTGTGTGTTTTGAAATATTCTTGTGTGCATGTGTGTGTACGTGTGTTAAATAAAAATATATATTAAAGTATCTCAATACATTTCATTCAATGGTTTATGTGTTTACTTTTGTTTATTTATGTTGTAAAAGTTTATCAAAAGTTGCTCTATTATTCTGCATTATGTGCATGCACATGCTTACGTATTATATATTAAATCTATTTCCAACATCTACACCCAAACTAGATATTTCATTGTTATCTATAACAGAATAGTGTTAAGTGCAATGGTGCGTTGAATATAATGTGTAAAATAATACGAAGCATCAATGAATCACAAGTAGAGAATCGAAAAATAAAAGTATACAAGTGAAGTCTTTTCATTTATTTAAAGAAGAAGCACCTTTAATAGAAATTAAACATAAATATAGGAGTGCTACATTGCCATTCTTTATTTATAGCAAGAGATAGATATACGGGTTTATTCCATTATAAGTGCAATGAAGGAATACAATCTTATTTTGGATATTATAACATCAAGAAATTCTACCAATGACTAATTACGAAAGCACCATTCATTAATGTAAACTATAGACAGCAAGGGATGAATTATGCATATGATAAACAAATGATATTCATATATATCCTCCTTTTAAATCATGTACTGTATAAGTATAAGCATATATATACATATATATAACACCCCGCCAGAGTAAGCGTTTTATTACGCCAATATATTTTTAGATTTTAGCATTGTTTAGTAATACTTAGGCCTTTTACCTCAAGATCAAATGGTGATTTCTATACCTTAGCAATAGTGTTGTCTTTATTTCATGTAGTGTTACATTTTAAACATGTTAACTTATAGTGTGCCTTGATCTTCAAAGAAACACTCAGCGATATCTCCCATTATCGCTGCAGTATCCTTGTGTACTTTATCCATCAACGATGAGGGCTGCAAAACATTTAGGGTTGACCATCATGGTTCCACTACACCAGTTTGTAGCTCTTGGATCTGGTGTCTTAATATTTTACTTGCTTGTATACACATATACATATGAGTATCAGTGTCTAATTATAGAAATGTCTGGATACTATATTTCCTCAATGGTGCAGAGAGCGCCAGGTAAAAAAATATTTTCTATAAAACGAGCAAAAAAAAAAAAGTAATACCGAAGCAGTGCTGTTAAAGGATTGTGGAAATTTGCAGCCAGAGTTGCAGAATATTTATTCTAATCACTCTAGAATAAATGTAGAAATCAATCAATGAGTGCATATGAATGCTTTTCATTATGACCATTTTTTTTTTTTTTTAAGAAAAAAAAAGTGACCTAATAACTTTTAGATGAGAATTTGATTTTATAAACGAAGACTTCATATTCAATACTTGCATCAAACCGGATAATTGGATATATGAAAACATGGAGAATAATGCTTTGCAAAGAATGAGTTAATGTAAAAAAAAAAAAAAAGCTTCTAAAATACATAACTGAATGAATTTATTGCGAAGATTTTATTTGTTCATTAAACGGTTTTTATATATAAACTCTAAGGCTAATAACTTAACGAAATAAAGATAAAATCAAGACGATTCCAATGCAAATGTCAGGTTAAAATTTATTACAAGTACTCAATCCCAACTGCTTGGTAGAACACAGTATATATTGAGCCATGCATTTGTGGCGTCAGTCATCTCTATTTAATATAAAAGTAAAAAGTAGAGTAAACTTCCTATTTCTTTTTTTTTTTTATTTTATTTTGATACCAACATATCGAATGTTTCTTTAGATTCTTTATACTTTTAGTAAGTGTAATGCAAAGTGACGTACTTCTTCTCTTTTCACCGTGAATGTTTTCTCTTTTACACACATCATTTTTAATACACACATACCAAGATATATGCAACTTGTCACTATAGGCGTTTATACATTACGATCCATTACTTTTTTCTTTTTCTCTCTTTTTTTTTTTAAAAAAAAAATGCACAGTTAAATAATGCGAAGTAAAAGGTGACGCAGATAGAAGTTGGCCCTGTCTCCTTTGACACGTCTCCTTTTACATCTCTTTTTCTTTTTTTCTTTTTTTCAGACCTTGATATTTATTTCTTATCCTCATATCCGTTGCCAATAATCTGGGCGGAATGGGATGATTACAGTGAGGACAACGCCATTGGTTTGAGCCATTTTCATTCACTTGCAGGAAAGAGTATTAATCATACAGCACTATTAAATACAATTCCTTTACTTTTTCGTTAAAAAGAAAGTAAAAAATAATAATTAATAATTGCCATATAAAAAATGACAGAAGTTGTGCCTGAAAATTCACCAAAGAGACCAGCTCAAAAAAAGCAAAATAGATTGGGATCATATAATTTATTGCAAACTTTAGGTGAAGGCGAATTTGGAAAAGTCAAACTAGGCATTCATACTGAAACTGGCCAAGAAGTAAATATCAATTAAACTTAAAGTAAATGTTTTATGTTACTTATTTTATTAAATAGGTGGCTATCAAATTGATTAGAAAAGATGGTGCTGGTTCTGAGGGTAGAATCAGTAAAGTTGAGCGAGAGATCAGTGTTTTAAAGGTAGACCATTTTTTACTTTTTATCTTTGTAAAATGAAGTCAATAGAAAGTTGATGGTGCCTCTGTTTTCTTTTTGAAAATAATAAGATTTTGAAACACCCACGTATCGTCAAACTCTACAGTGTGATCGAAACCGAGAAATACATTGGTATTATTTTGGAATATGCATCAGGTGATAAAATAAACCATTGTTATTACTTTAAAGATAACTGATAAATAACTCTTTGATTACAAGGCGGCGAACTTTTTGAGTATATCCTTGCTCATAGACACCTCAAAGAAAAAGATGCGAAGCGATTTTTTAGCCAGTTAATCAGTAGTGTTTATTATATGCATCAGAAAAACATAGTTCATCGAGATTTAAAATTAGTATGTAATTCTATATATATATTTGTATATATTTAGAAGGGAAAAAAAGGAGAAATGTTAAAAGAAAAAAAAATATATATACTCATCCTATCTCTATTTATTTTTTGAAGGAAAACTTATTACTCGACAAAAACCGTAATATTATTGTAACAGATTTTGGTTTTGCTAATCAATTTTCATCTTCGGCGGATGATCTTATGGCGACAACTTGCGGGTCCCCTTGTTATGCTGCACCTGAGCTTGTAGTTAATTCTGGGCTCTATGCTGGCTCAGCGGTTGATATTTGGTCCTGTGGTGTAATTTTATATGCAATGTTATGTGGCTTTCTACCTTTCGATGATGATCCAACAAATCCAGATAGTGACAACATCAACCAACTCTATCGGTATATTATGTCGACACATGTTATTTTCCCATCACACGTAACTGCACAAGCTCGAGATCTTTTGCAAAAAATGCTTGTACCAGATCCTACAAAACGTTGCTCAGTAAGAGATATTATGGATCACCCTTGGCTTGCTGAATACAGTGCTATATTTGCTGATGATACTGCACAGTTGGAATCAGAATCTGTCGCGAGAACTGGATCGCTTAAACGTTCCAGCACAAGGAAAGCCCAAAAAATGATAGGGGGAGATATCATACCTTCAAGAAGGACACATATCCCTAATTCCAGAGATCGTTTTTCACCTGTGACTAACGAAATATACAAAGACAACAAACTGCCTACATTACAGCCTTCACAAAGAACAAATAGAAATAACTTTTTGATCGGAAGAGCTGCAGCTACTACAACTATAACACAAGAGACAATACAAAAAGTACCTACTCGTATATCCAAGGTTCCCAACTTTATATCACGTAAACCCACGAAAAAAGAGACTATCGAGCCATCAGTGTCGACACCAATGCAAAAGGATGCTTCCAATTTTACATTAGGAACATTACGGATACATCAACGTAGGGGTCCTTCTGCAGATAAATTTTTAAGTTTCTTTACTGGAAAGCCTAACTTACCTGCCCAATTTCAAGAACATGAAAAAAAGGAAGATCTTTCCACTTTCGGAGATTCAAGTCTTTCAGTGTGCAATTCTTCTTCAGTGATTTCAGTGGTCGAGTTGCCAGCAACGCCAGTCTCTGCTGCTCTGAATAATTCAGCCACGGAGGATGAAGATATCGAACAGGTAGAACAGGTAGAAGAAGAAGAAGAAGAAGAAGAAATAAATGAGCAGAATGTAACTGGTACATCGGATACAATCATGGAAGAAGAAGATGCACCAGTACAGATTACGGAGCACGGACACAGTAGTATATGTGCATCAATCCCCTCAGACAGTAGTCTTGCAATAGAAACTCGTATCTCTATTCAAGAAGTACCAAGGCGCTCAGTGCAAGTTGTGACACCAGAGCATCATACTCATGCATTGCGTGAAATAACCCAAGAAACAGCCTCTCTTTCGTCATCGAGTTCACCTAAACCCATTCCAGAGCCCAGTCAATCTAGTAGAAGAATTGCGGTGGCTAATGCTGTTACAGATGGTGGTCGTAAAACAATGGCTGCTGTACGCCGTAGTATCTATAGAAAGACAGTACCCGAAAATAATCGAGCTAAAGAGCCAGTATTGTCGTTTGCAAAAAGTAGATTTGACGAGGCACAAACAAAACCGATAGACGTTTCAAGTAGTAAACAAGGCAGGAGGACTGGACACAAAATGATGGATTGGATAAAGAAGAAATCACACGGTAAAATAAAGACAAAAAAAGTTACAATCATCATTACAAATAAATATTTACTTCATGTTTTTTTTAGCAAAAGAGTCTTCTAAGGAACCTGTCAGACCAACAAAAATAACTCCGACCTCACAAGTATTAACCAAATCTAGAAATAAGGAGCCCCTTCAAAAGGCAAAAGAGGCAGTAACTCATACACCAAAAATTAATACCAGTCCTAGAAGAACAATGATACCTATGAAGCAAAATGTTGTAATACCTATCCCCACACCTACTCGTCGTCATGTACGCTCAGTAAGTGGAGGGGAGAAAGCCCTATCTGCAGTATTGGCAAAGGAGGATTCTAGTACAGATAACCGTATCAAAATACATACAGGTCCTGTTGATAAGACAGCTCTTTCATCTCAGGATCCTTTAATAACTATAAAAGAAATAGCTCGTATTTTACGTATACTAGGCATTGATGCAAAAAATGATGGACCATTTGTACTGAAGTGCTCACGCAGAAAGGCTAAGTCTTTTACTACAACAGCTGAATTAAAATCAGACCATGAATTGGAGAATAAGCAGCGTCTACCAGCAGGAAGATTAACTGGTGTCTCTTCGTTTACCAATTTACCTGCCAATGGAATAATTTCTCCATTTAACTTTAAACCTGTTCATAGAATTCCGGAGCCTATCTATGGTGATGCTTCAATTGATAATGGCGATGAAGTACGATTCATGGCAGAAATTTGTAGATTCCGTCACTTGCCTGGGCTCTACATCGTTAATATTAGACGTCTAAAAGGAAATGCATGGGCTTATAAGTTTCTGTATCATAAACTAATTGATTTTCTTGACCTTGGTAAAGATGGTTATATTACCATGCAACTTTAAAAAAAATAATAACAATAGTAAATTTATTAATTATTTATGAATAAAAATGTCAGCACTATACGGTTGTCTAAACTTTCGGTGATTTAATTTAATAAGAAACTGTAATGGGTGATAACAGGACATTTTAAGTATGGTGTAAAACACACAGTAATAAACCCCAAAGGGTTTATAAAAAAAAGTGAATACAAAAACCAAAAAAAAAAAATACCCAAAAAAAAAATTACATAAAAATCTTGACTTTACACTTTTACTAAGTATTATATAATAAAGTACTGAAAAGAAAAAGTCCAATTCTTTCTCTTTCCTTCTTCTAATACTTTTCTATTTTTATGCTTTCGAGAGGACAAAAAGTATAAATAGCTACGTCATATGTCTAATAATATTTCCTCATCTCAACAAGCATCACCTCTTCAATCCACTTCTAGCCAAGACAATTCATTTGGATCAGATTCAGCAAAATCATCTCTTGTACGTCGACTTTCCAAAAACATTATGCTATCCAGAGCAAAAGATACAGCAGTATCATTTGTCCAAGACGTGTTTGACAAGCGCAACAGTTTGGAAGCTAAGCCTGAATCCTCTGTTGTCTCCTCGTCAGAGAATATTGCTAGTCCAGTGCCTTCGCCCAATCAATTAAGCACTTCTTCCTCTTTATCTTCACTGGACAAAGATTCATACGATAAAGTATTAGGACACAAAAAACATTACAGTCTGCCTATTCGTAGACCTTTTACGATTAGAAAAGATAATTCACATAATTCATCGGCACCCTCTCTTAATTCAGCAGCGGCAGCAGAAGCCGCCATTCTATCTGGTAGCGAGAGGCCCGGTAATTTTGCCACTGCTTGTGATTTCCGATTGGCCAGCGAGAAGCGGAACGAAGAATTTCACGCGCTTTTCAAAAGTGTAGAAGCATCAGATTTACTTATTCAAGGTTAATAATCATGATAATAATAGCGATGATGCAAAATAATGAGCAATTGATACATAGTATATGTCATTATTAACGCATAAATGGTATAGATTATAAATGCGCTTTACAAAAAGAAATTCTATTACAAGGTCATATCTATGTATCAGAGCATCATGTTTGCTTCAAATCGAACATCTTTGGCTGGGTCACTAATGTAACTATAAATATATACTATCGTTTTGGCGCTTGCTCGATCTAATCTTTATAAAATCAAAATAGCTTGTTATTCACTTCTCAGAAATAACACAAGTAGATAAGAAAATGACAGCTAAATTTATACCAAATGGTATCACCATTTCTACGAATACCTCAAAGGTAAATTAAATTAATTGTAAATACTGAATTTATTTAACAGTGACTTCATTAGCATGTGTTTGCTTCTTTTATGTCTCGTGACCAAGCATATGATCAAATTGTAAAAATGTGGAACCTGTATAAGCGTGCTTCTTCTGTTCAACCTCCTTCTTTTAGCTCGGCCGAAGATGATGACAGCTCCAGTGCCCAGAGTATCATTACTAATGATTCAGCTGTTGTATTAAAAAACACAGCGACAGAACCTCAGATTAATACTACCAACGAAAGTAAAAACGCAGAAAAGATCAACAATGAATCTGCTACCACAATTACTATACCCAATAATAATGACATCAAATCATTTGTTTCCCAGTTAAAAGATACCCAAAGACGACCCCGAGCAGTTTCCGACTCCTTCAGGGAGCATTATGCAGTAGAACCCAAGGTAGAACCAGGGTCAAAAAGGGAGACACGGTCTCAACAACAAGAGCAACAATACATAGTTCCTATTAAGAAGACAAGAGTGTGTCCTTGTACTATTAAAGGAGAACAATATCCTACAATTGCTTTGAATGAAACCTATAATGGTAATACAGAAGATATGTTTACATTACTGTTTGATAGTGATCTGATCAAAGCTTTTTTGGAGAAGTTTGAAAATCATAAAGGTATTTCGTGATTTTATTGTTAAAAATGTGTATATTAATATTTGTTTGTTTACTGCATGGTAATAAATAGATGTTCAATTAGGGGAGTGGCGGCATGGTGTACGTGAGGTTGTTGGTAGACGTAAAATAAAGAGCTCTACAGTGGGTAAGATGAATTCATTAATACTGTACCTAAATTTAATTTTTTTCTTTTTTTATTTTCTTTTTCTCTCTCTCTCATTTGCAAATAGGCTCACGGACGGTCAAGACAGTCTTTCAACAAACTAGAATTAATCGGAAATATCCTTATTATGTGTGTGTGACAGGAAGTATAACGACTCCGGAGATGCCAATGGGATCAGTTTATTCTATCAAATCACGTACATGTATCACACGTGTGAATAAATACAAAGTGCATGTGCTGGTAACATTTCAAGTAGCATTTACAAAAAGTGGTCTTATCAGTTGTAAGTTGAAAACAGAAGTAGAAAAGGCTATTTTAGACTCATTTTTTTATTGCTTTTCCTTTAAAAGCCATCATTGAAAAAAACGCATCAGATGAACAAATCCGAATGTACAGCAAGTTAAATAGTGTATTAATTAGACCAGACCTTATTCGTGAAATCGTCAAGGATGAAAAGGTCTTGGAGATGTTTAAGCCAAAAGTAATCCAATCAAAACGTTCGTTGAATTGGTCCTATTGTGTTTATACATTTTTTATTATTGCGGCATTTACACATTGCTTATTGGCTATTCGACTTCAGCGTATTACCAAACACTTGGAATTCGTACAACACCTAAAAAACACGCCAACGGAATCACATTGGATTAATCACAAAATGTATACACTTCAACAAAAATTAGATAAGCTCAAAGGAGAGGTTCAAAGTTACGACCAGCGTATATTGAATTTAAAAAAGTCGATCAATTAAATTAAATTGTATAGTAAATAAAAAATAAAAATAAATGGTTTTCATATACAGATGTATATATATATATAGATAGATAGATAGATAAATGAATGGAATCTATAGTATGTGTGATGGTGTAAGCAAAAAGATATAAGAATAACTACAGAAAAGAAATGGGAAAAGGAAAATGCTTTGTAACAAGAATTAATATACTAAAACTAGGCCAAACCGCGTAAAATATCAAGAGCTCTTTCCGAACGGCGAACTCTAAGTTCATCAGTATGTTCAGGACTTTCATCCTCATCATCGGAGCATTCACATGCTGAATCAACGTCATCCATTTGGCTTGAGAGATAGCTACACAACTTGCTTAGTCTCTCGATAATGGCTTGATTTGTTAAGAGACCTTCAAGAGAGTGGCGACGAATCATGCGACGGACATTTAGACTAGAGTGACGTATTTGCTCTGTAACGGAGCTTTCCCAACTATCTCTTTGTTTAGCATCTTGAACCAGTTGAGGAGCAAGTCTCCAAGCTGCAATCCAACCTTCAAGTCCAGTGAACGCTGTGACGAATTCTGCTAAAGCCAAGACAGAGCTTTCAAGATCTTGTTCATGCTGAGAATTGTTTTTCTTGGTTTCACTGTGAGTCAACAACTTGCGGATGTTTGATTTGATTTTTTCGGCTTCCCAGAGTTCCTTGACACCTTGTTGTTGATCCTTAATAGAATCCTTCTTTAGTAAGATGGCACCTACCAAGACATGGATAATACTCTTCTTGACCAATTCATCCAACTGATTCATACGCTTCTTGTAGCCAACGAGATCTTGATCATCCATTTCACGAGAAATGAGAGAACGAGGTACCTTTTGCACGAGAGTTCCGACCAAATCTTCTGCAGTTCCAACATCATTTCTCCAGAGAGCATCAACAGTAGCACCTACAGCTGCCAACCAATGAGCCAAGCGATGGTAGTCATCTACTTTTTCAAATGTGTCACTGGTCTCTGTAATATCCAGTATGAGGGTAAAAGCCGTTTTACCAACATCAGACTGGGCTTCTTCAACAGTCAACGGCATAGTAGTAATAGAAATAAGCAAACGACTGAACTGTGTTTGAAGGTTATCAAGGAGATGGAGAGTAGATAAGATACCGACAGGAACAAGTACAGGCGCAGTCATAGAGAGTGAGAGGCCTCTAGCTTCAGCTTTACCAAAATGTTCCAAATGTTGATTCATCACCTCAAGGGTTTCAGTCCAAGCACGGGATTGAAGCATCACATCCATACGGTCTTCACCATTATCTTCGTGACAATCAAAGTTAAGAGCACGCATCAAACAGTCATCTTCAAGGCCAGGTTCATACATAGCCAAGCGCCAGAAATATCCAGAAAGTTTTTCAGCAATACCGTAGTGGGGAACAATAAGAGCCATTTGAAGCGCAGCAGTTGCATACACACGCGAACGAGATTGCTCCACATATTCGTTTTCATCATCTTGCATCAATTCAATCAAGTTTACGACATGGATACATGAGTACAGCATGGAAGAGCGGGATATATCAGGGTTGCCACCAAGACATTCAACTTCATTGAGCTTAATCCATTTGCAGGCTTGGACCCATTGTTCCTGAGGTGTTAAGTCCTGTTCGTCATAGAAGATTTCATAGCCCAACCAGTGACGACTGCAGAAACGAGCGATTTCTTTAGCAAGTGCACAATAAAAAGACAAGTTACTTAATTTTTGAGGAAACACAGCAGTATGTGAGTTCATTTTACGTTGGTCACTCTCAAGGGATTTTGAGAGGATATTGTAAATTTGCATACACTTTTGTTCGCCAGGGGTTAGAGAAGTTACGGTAGATGGCATATCGTTATCAAGAGACCAAGTATCTTTAGACCTATTATTTCTAACACGCTTTACTTTGATTTGATTAAATAACCAGTACTTGATGACAGGGAAAAAGAGTTGGATAAGGCAAATAAAAAAGACAGTGGTTCGAATCATAGACCAAGTATCCGAAAGAGGGAATAGAGAATAGACAGAGCTTTGTGTAGAATTAGTCATGTCAGGTAAACCTTCGGCAGTTCGAGAAATATGGTTATGGTTCTCAAACTGTTCCTTAGAAGTAGGACCAGCAGTAAGAGGAGATGATGAAAGGAAACTGATAGCCATAAAAACCGCCATAAAGACACGATTGGTGATAGTAGTTGGGCCCATATTGGCACCAGGTCCTGTAGGAGGTGTAGAAGGATCGGTTGAACTAGGTGAAGAGCAAGATTCATCGTCTATATTGGAGCGAGAGCGCTTACTTCTAGAAAACTTTCGCTGTTGTTGCTGCTGCTGTTTTTGTAAAACACGTTCTTGGGTACGAACTCTGAGTTGCTCTTGCTCTCTCAAGTGCTTTTGTGTGCGATAGTGGCTGAGAACTTCATGCCCGCCTGGCAATTGAGCTAGCAAATGTTGAAGAGTAGCATTTTCTTGACGAAGATCGTCGCTTGTACGTTTAAGATGGTTGATGTACTCTGTGGCTTTTCGAAGGATAGTAGCTTTATTGAGTTTTGTTGCTATTGCGACACCATCCAAATATTCTTCACCGTCTTCATCGTCATCATCATCATCAACGGAGGCTCTATGTGAACGTTTGCCACCATTACGTGAATCTTTAACTTTAGCATAAAGCAAGGCCGGAACAGCATTCTTTAATTCTGCAATACGGTCGTTGATATTGTTACGATAACGGCGTTCAATAGCGTTATGAGCGGTTTTTTTCTGCTGAGGACCAGGAGTAGTCTGAGCAGCAGATAAAGGTGGACTGCATGTTTTTAATCTTTGAATAGCGACCTTCTCCTTTGCTATATTTTTTTTTTAAAAAAAAAAGAGAAAGAGGATGAATATTTAACCATTTAACTAAGATGTCTCAGATATTTTACCTGGCTGCTGAGGTAAGGGTGATGTATTTGATGTAGAAAAGTGTGATGGCGCGGAAAAGGCTTCTTTCTTGGGAGACATTAAAGGAGTCTGTAAAGGTGTATATGAAGCTGGTGTACCGAAGGCAGAAGGGTTGAAATATGTTTGTTGTTCATTTGTCATCACCTGCTCAGGCGACTGTAGCTGATGCTGATTAAAATCGGATGGAGTATTAAATACAGACTCTGGACTACCAAAAGGTGGTGTATGTAAATGAATGGGCTCACTAACAGGAGATGCATAGGCCACCTGCTTAGGGCTTACATATTCTATTGGCACTGATGGATGAGGCTCGGGTTTAATAGCTGGATGACAAGGTGCGGACCAAGTTTCAGCTATTATTGGTAATCTCGAGCAACTGAGTGAGTGAGCTGGAGGTGATACTCTTTCAGATGCACGTCTCTGAGATACCATAACATTACTATTCAACGATGATAGGTTGGTGTTGGGAGTCAAGTTTACCACTTGTTCATTTATCATAGATTGTCTACGGTCGGGTGTAACGTGAGATCGTATTTGAGTAGGGTGAGGTTTGGCGTTGGCTGCATTGACATGTTCTACTGGTGGTAAGTAGTTTTCAAAGTCTTGCCATGACTCTATCTCTTGCTGCATAGCTAATTGAGCTTGTTGCTGAAGCTCAAGGTCAAATTGCGATAAAGAAAGATAAGACTGAGGATGACGACCATCATTGTTGAGCGATCTATCTGTTAAGTCTTGTGGAAGAGAGGCAAAGGCTTCCATTTTTATTATATTAATTTATTCGACAAAGCAAGATATTACGGATATATGTAATTAAAAAAAAAGTATTTCTTTTTGTTTTGAAAAATAGAAAGAAAGGTGATCTTTTTAGATGGTTTCTCTCAAACTTATTGGATATCTATCGGGGGAAATTTTTACTTGTGGGCTGATTTTTTTTAATTCTTTTTGTTATGTCTGGTCCCCAGGACCAGCTGTCTTGCTGACCTTTAATTTTTGGAGTGAAAACTGTTTAATGACCACAAAGGCGAGGAGGTAGCTTGTAGGCAATCAATGTCTTACAAAACAAAAGTAAATAAGAAAATATAAATACTTTTTGGTTTAACATTTATATCTTTGTATTATTTTATATCTTTTTATATTCCAGAACAAACAAGCCTTGCAGTTTTCTATTTTTGTGTTCAACCTACTTTTACACATGATTTCTATTTCTATCTTTCTTAAATCGTACGTAGTCTAATGATAAAGAAATTTCATTTTTATTTTCATGTTACATTCTCAATATAAATTCCATTATCCTTTTTATAACCTTCTTTCTTTTTTATTGACGAATTGAAAAACCGATTATTTAATTTTTTTTATTTCGATTCTTTTTTTGATGAAACCGAGTTTAAACTAAACTTCGTTTTTTGCTATTAAATACCATTTGTTTCAATTTCAAACAAAAATGGGGGAACTCAATTCGGATGTGTTACTTAATCATAGTTTTGGCCTATACTCACCGAATGGCAGTCGTTTTTATGCTTTTTATTTATAAATATTTCTATCTTTAGCTGGAATTACATTGTTTTAGTGGTCTCAGATCTTATGCTTGGAATTTTTTTATTTAGTCTAATTGATAAATCCCCACATTTCACTTTACTGTTTTATATCTTGATGTAAACTAATCTTCTTTTCATTATTTAATGCTACTACCATTTTTATATACAAATGTGTCATCAAGAGTTTTTTTTTTTTTTTAAAAAAAGGGGAATTGAAGTGATGAACTGTCTTTAATTTAAAGCAGCACTGAGCAAAGTAAACTTACTTATATCAAATATTAACGAGATAGCAAGTAAAAAAGATAGCCCAATTTATTCATTCAAAGATTCTCCAAATAAAAAAGAAAAAAAAAATCTTTCTATCGCTAAAATCAAATATTTTTTGGGATAGCAGTATTTTCCCAATTCAATCCATTCAATCGTCATAGCCATGCATATGTCCATTTTTATATCCATATTCATACCCATAGTCACAGGAATAATGACAAAGTCTATTTATTAAAGAAATCATTACGTGACGCGGATGGCGATCCGGATCGGAGTGCGTGCCTGACTAATTTCTCGTACAACCTCAGTCTAAAAATGACTTTCCAAGTGCCAAAAATAACTGTGCACCTGATGAAAATGGGAGACAACGCTTTTCTGAAAAATAAAACCTCTCTTTCTTCTTCTTTTTATAATTATTACAATCAGTATTTATTTATTACTCTTTCGGTTTACTGTATAACCTACTTAGTTGGTTTGAAATGAGGTTTATTTTAAAAAGCCTTTTCCAGGCCATTTTATTTGTAGGTGTTTCGTTGGGACAAAATATCGATTCAGTTTGGTTTCCTCCGGAAAACTTCACTTATTGTGATCAGGGAAACTTTAGCGTTTCTTCTATCACTCGTTATTTTGATGTAAACACTTCAACATACGAACTTAATATCACAGGATTATCAAATATAACAATGACAAACCTAGATCAACAAGGAACAAGTAATGGAGAATATATATATGAATAGAGTAAATAATAATTTAGTTTTTTTTTTTAACCGCTTATTCGCTTAGCATCTTCCTCCTCATTGTTACAAATAAAGTTTGGATTTCAAACGATCGAAACATCGCCAAAGCAATTTTGTTCGGATAGTAATATTGATTGTCCTATTAACATAGATCAGAATGTAACACTTCAAAGGGTAAGAATCACTTTCATTTTTCTATCCCTTCACTGTATTTTCTATCGTATAATAGCATTTAACAATAGTATATATAATAATTATTATAACAATACCAAAAAAAAAACTTTTCCTTTATAAACAATAGTCTCAGCAAATTACTGATATCCCTTTATTACCATTGGCTGATATATCAGCCCAATACTCTTCGTTAACAGCAAATGCAACACATTTTCTTTGCGTTCAGATTGCACCAGTGGGATATCAGCATCCTACTTGGCGTCAAGTGTTCTTGTATCTTCCTATAGTATTCACAGCCTCGGCTGCTATAATTTCTTTGCTAGTCTCATTCAGTACTTTTAACGAGGGTGAGCACGATGTTTTTCTACTTGGATCAAACTATGCCATGCTTCCTGGTGTTTTGAGGCTGAAGACTCCAGGATTTTTCGATTTAGTATTTTACGCACAATTTGTTGTTGTTTCAGGGCAATTCAATATCGATTATCCTCGATTCTACTCACTGTTTATTTCAAATTTTTCGTGGAGTTTTTTCCTTTTTTCGACTGGGTGGCTTCAGCCCGTTATTTCTAATATGTTTCCATCAACTATTGATAACCTCTACACCTCTTATCCTGGTTGGAGTTTGTACAAACGACAAGAAATTGACCAGCAGAATATTACGAATACAAATTCGACTCAAATAAACGTTGGGGGAACTTCTATGGGTGATTTTGCACTTGCTGTTGGCATCGATATCAATGCGCTCTTTTTTACATTTATGGTTTATATGCTAATAATAGCGATTTCATGTGTTACCTTTTGCTTAATTGTATGGTCAATATTCTATTTTTCAGAAAAATCAGCGGATAATAAAAGCTTTGAGAGAAGATCGAAAAAAATGTGGGATTTTACTATAGGTAAAAATTGAATTCTATAGAATGGTATGTAACGTTATCGTAAGCAATGCTTATAAATCATCTGTTATACTTAGGTATTTTGGTGCGACTTTTGACTCTTGCCTACTTACCTCAACTTACGTTTGCATTCTATCAGTTTATGATCCCGTCACGGTGGTATCTTTCTTTCTTGGCAGCTATTTTTCTAGTTATCCCGCTCGCATTTTTTGGCTTTCTTTCAATACAACTTTTACAAATTAGACCAGCTTCTTTCGTGTTTTCGGATATGAAACTTTTGCTACGCTACGGGTCTCTTTATAACATGTTTACATATAAATATTTCTACTTTTTTGTTATTATTATTTCGTACAGGTCTATTACTGCGGCAATGATTGGTCTTTTCCAAACAAGTGGTGTGGCTCAGCTGGTTGTTGTCTTAGTATCCGAACTTGCTCTGCTTGTAGGTCAAATGCTCAAGTCACCTTACGCTGATAAGCAGGTCAACATTCAACATTGTTTTTTTGGAGCCGTTCGAATCGTGGTACTTATTCTTAATATACCATATATACCCCAAATTGAGTCTACTGTTTTGAACAAGCAGTATGTCGGTTATATTCAGGTCTCTATCCACATGCTTGCACTATTTTTTTATTTTATCTTGCAAATTAAGAACCTGATAATGCTACTCACTGGACTTGGTGACGAAGAGTTGGGTGAGTCAAGTAAACCTCCAGCCCATATGGTCATATGGAAAAAGAAGAATAACTCCAGTAGTGCTGCACTTATGGCATCGACTAGTCATAGCAGAAATCCCTCGCAAAGCACAAGCTTATTGCTCGGGACCGATTCGCAAGATGGATCAAAGCGACACACAACAAATTCTTATACTGTAGAGATGCTCCAAGCTTATTACAATCCAACACCCCCTTCAAAACCAGATGATATTCAAGCAACCACGTCACAGACCACATTATCAACTCGTACACAGCATAAAGAGAGTCAAATGGTGACCATCAATCAACTTGTATATCCTATTGACAATGAGCCGTCAACGAGTTCACAGCCGCTTGTGGGTACTAATAGTAAAATAACTCAAAAGCCTGTAGAAAATTCCATTCATAGAGCTTCTCTAGAGAACACTGCTTTGACACGTCCTTCCTCGCCTCCTCCTAAATTACCGGAGCATAAAGAATTTGAGTATTTTTCTTCCTAAAAAGAATATTCCAATTTGTTCTAAATAGTGTAAATTTGAGTTAAAGTGGTAATTTTTCTTTGACTGTTTCGTAGATTTGGTTTGTTTGTCCCAGAAAAAATTGGGTCTTATCTTCTGGTCACACAAGGTCTTTTGGATTTAGTTTGATTAAAAGTCAATGTTGTTTTTATCTTTATTGCTGTCATTTCAGATTAAATGAAAAATAAAAACAAGTAAAGTAAAATCAAATAATTTATTAAAATTAACAAATGTGA
>MU622247.1:216614-274607 GCA_025399235.1 Backusella circina FSU 941
TACTATAAGATAACTTCAAAACTACCAAAAAAAAAAAAGAAAAAAAAAAAAAAAAAAAAAAGCAGAGCTTGATCTTTTAGTTTAATAAATAGTCTGACGAAAACACTATGTAATTAATCTTCTGCCCCTTAGCATATTTTCCTTTGTTTTAGACCTCTACAGATACACAATCGAAAATAAGAAAAACTAAAAAGATTATCACAATTGCTATTTTCTACATATAAATTTAACGACAAGATTTACCGTCGTAAAAAAACTGCAAAAGAGCGACGTATTAGCTTTTCACCCACAATTGCGCTAAATCCTCTGCAAATTGGTAACATTCCAAAATGGCGTGTGATGAAAGCCTCAAATGTGGAATCACGAGAAAAGGACACCATGCTACCAGTCGTTCTTTTTTTCTTAAAGATATTTTACATGAAAAAAAAAGGGGAGACGAAAACTTTCAAATTTTTCCATCTCGGAAAATAACAGTAAAACGTTTAGTATAATTTAACTTTTGACACACCATGAATTAAAACCAGTGTAAAATATAAAAGTTTGTTTTCGTATACTAAAAATATAGTCAAGGAAAAAAAAAAAGTTAGTATAAATCGTTTTCTGTGAGGAAGATTGTATTATCACGTAGACTTTTTTGGGGTAACAATAATGATGATAATAATAATAATGCTTTTTTTGTGGAAGATAAGTGTATGACTCACTCTCTTATTACTGGAGAAATATATTTTCGCATCAATTTTGTGATTTGAATTTGACATTTATAACAATTAATGTTAATTAATAATGAGTATTTATTTCGCAATGGTATTATTTATTGTAACAGGACCAGAAAACATTAGAATTTTGACTTTTTTTCCTAACGAGACGGAAATTCGTCCATCAAAAAACACTTCGCAAAATTATAAAGCACTTAATTTAGTTAGAGTAATTCCAAATGGAGAGAAATCAAAAATAAAAAAGGAACATGAAGTTCTGACATTACTTTTTACTAGCGACCAAAAAGGTTAATTAACTAGTGGTTATAACTTACATCTATATAGGTATATTCTAAGTTCGTAAATTCGAATAAAACATGATGCTTTTTTGTTGTTGTTTTTTCCCGGTTTAATGATAAATCCTCTCACATACCTGAAATTGTAACCTTTACAAACTATAAATTGGGCCCACAAAAAGCGTAATGACTAGACAATAAATGAATCTTGGTATTATATCCCAACCAAATTAATGAGATTTTTCTCTTCAATATCTTTGGCTTAAAAATATATAAAGATAGTATTATGTTTGGTTGGTTGGGGGTAACAAATAATTGTGTTTAGTGTGGAAATACTTCGATATCATAGCTTGAGATAGCCACAACTTAATTATAAGAAATTTTACTAAACGAATCTACGTGATACCTTTTTATGTAGAAGTGAAAAGGATCTAGAGTTTTATCCGTCACTAATAGGATTTAACTCCTATCTAAAATGTTTAAATTTATTTCGCCTTAGAGTTTTAACTTACTTGATTTATTGTTAAATGAGTTACTGGAGGTTAAGTAAAAGCACTATAAACCTCGTTTAGCATTTTTGAAGATTAGAACTCTTGATAGCAACTAACCATAAGAAATAAAAAAAATCTAATTCTTTACAGAACAAATCCCTATTTTATACGTTAACTTTACTATAAAATACAAAAAAATCTTTTTTTTAAAAAAGCGCAGCATAAGTTATTAAAGCGAAGATATATAATTAGTAATTAGAATTATGATTTACAGTGCAAATCAATAAATAAATAAAAGGGAAGTGGTTGGATAGAAGAAAATATATCATTTAAAGAAATGCAAGTATATAAAAGTTTGATTAAGTATAAAGGTGAAACTAGGGATTTCTTCTATCGGGAGACTGCCATAACCAATCGCGAACCATTTGGTTTCCAGGTTGGTTAGGATGGCCACCTGTTGATTGAGGAACCATGTCCTCAAAGTCTTCTTTTTGCTCCCACGAAGGACGTCTATTTTTTTGAGGTGATACGACTCTGTCTTGTTCAACATAGTACGAGGAATTGGGATTGGTGTCGAAGTAATCATCTTCATCCGTGTATCTGTGCTGAGGTGACATTGTATTCATACGATTGGGTCTCATTCCGTGCATAGGAATATCGTTTCTGTTTGAATTAGAAGTTGGACTAGAAGGTGAAGCATATCGTTTGGCTCCAGCATCCATCATGGAGAACATGACTGGCTCATTGTTATAAGGATCTTCAATAGTAAGATTACGGGACTTTTTAGAGTAATAACCTTGGGAGCTTGAGGGGGATAAAGGTCTGTTAATGGCAGCATTAGCTGTAAGTGATACAGTATCATTTGTAAGTGAATGAGGGTAATCCACTGTGATAGGTGACATGGCCCTCATAAATCCACGGTTATTGCTCTTGGTGTCTCCCATCATCACCTTTTCCGATGACATCGTTTCGTTAATGGCGCTGTCATTTACAATGTAATTGGTTGGGTTTCTATTAGCCGTGGAGTATTGGAAATTTGATTCATTTGTAGTTGATGTAGCTTCTGCTTTGAAATACTGAGGACGGGGATGGAAAATACCAATCTTTGTGATACAATTAAAATAGGATTACAAAAGAAAAATAAGGTTAGAGAACTGCAAAATGAATGGATCCTTTTTCATTTTTTTTAAGAAAAAAAAGAAAAATTGAAAAAAGACTTACCAGCGACAATAAGAGGAAAACTGTACAAATATTAATGTTTGCAATGATGGTATCTGTACCAAATTTACTGGAGTTAATAATTTTAGCCTCAGTTAAGCCATCAGCGCAAAGAATAGTCATGGATGAACCATACATGAACATAATAACTGAAATTAAAACGTTCATGTCTTTAAAATAAGTAAGTCTTTTGATGATAGTCTTACTACCGGCTGTTGAGTTTCTTTGTGTTAAGGCGATGATTCTTCTAAAACGCATATGCGTTCTAATACCCAATACAGCGTTTATAATAGCTATATATTATTTTCATTAGTAATAGGCATTATTTAGATAACCCAGATAAAAAACCATACCTTCAAGTCCGTATGCAAACTGAGGAATTGCTTCTCTCAAGTAAACATCATTTCTGTAGACCCATTGAAGAATAGGGAACATAGCCATACTTGCCAAAGCCCTACATTATGCGTATAAGTAAAGTGCCAGTCAATTAAATAAACCTACTCATACCAAACAATATAGAATTTAAACTCGAATGAACTCATGAAACTCTTTTTAGCCACAGTGTTTGAAAGATAGTTCCAGAATGACTGCATCAATAAAAAGATACCGATCTGAAGTGAAAACGTTACGCATTCAACGTAATCCATAGCCTACAATATTCCAGGTCAACTTTTAAATAGGTTTCAAATGGTGAATTTGACATTACCACAACTAATTTTTGATGTGCGGGAGTCCAGTAAGAAAATGGTTTACTAATATAATTACCACCATAAGGAACAAATCCTTCATTATACTTTACATATGACGATGCAATATCTATATTATTGATTATTAATTGGAGAGATATTCTTTTTTTTTTTTGCTATGTACTATGATTCTTTACCCCACATAAATTGCATCGCTATCATTATCATCAGCAGTACTGTAATAATAGATTTTAGCTCACCAGCAATAAGTGCTGAAGGTTTCAAACATCTGAATCTATCACTATGCCAGATACTGTAAATTAGAAAACTCGATATGTACACCCAAATAGTACAACGCTCTATTGTTCATTGAATGTTAAAAAGGTTAACACCATATTTTACTTGATTGTTACTTTTAATTACCTAGATAGGAAAAGTCGCTATCATTAGAAAATAATAGTGGGTAAGTAAATTCTTCTCAGTTTAGGAGGAATATTTGTAATAGGGAGAACTCTGTACCTGAGATGGGTCATTCTTTAAGCTTTTATTTATTTTATGATTTTATATATATTTTTACTTTGAGAAAAGAAAGAAACAGATGAATACAAGAAAGAAAATTAAATAAATTGGAAAAGAACAAATGAAGAAATGATAACAATAAATAGAGGCATGACTTGTTTAAGTAAATAAATGTGCGACGGTATTGCAGACATTCAATCAGAGGTTGCACAAGAATTACCTTTCGCCAACCAAGATCTACACGGGTTAAATTTCCTTACTTGATTTTCAAGACTACGGAGTCTCAAGCGACTTTTTTATACTTTTTTTCCTGACTGGATCTGTGGCGGTCATCTTCTCTTTTCTTTTATTACTTTCCTTTAATTACACTTTACCATTCTTTTATATTAGAAGAGTAAAAATGAAACTTACTTCTCTATTGACAGCCTTGTCAGCAGTAGTTTATACAGCCAGTGCCTATTCTGATTATGAATTTGGTTCTCTTGTTAAGAGAGATCATGGACTTCCCTTCGACACTCTTCCTTCTGCAAGCTGTTCAACACCTACCGCTTGCCAAAATATCACTCAACCAGCCACCTGTAGATGCAGTAATGAATTAACTACTTGCGAAAACACTCAAGGACAGTTTTGTTGGGGATCTACAAATTTAAATATCACTTCTTGTCCATCAATTCCTACTGCATGTGCATCCTCATTCTCAGGTACTACACCAAGCTGCCTTTGTAACTCTGAGAAGATGCTCTGTGTAGATGAAAAGAACAATTACTGTTATGCAACTATCACTGGAACTGGATCCGCAGCTGTCGCTTCTGCAGCTTCTCTCCCATATGCCTCATCTTCTGGTGCAGCTTCATCTGGTGCTGCTGCCAGTAGCACAGTGTCTAACCCAAGTGCTAGTAGCGAAGGTGTTTCAACAAACCCAACAGCAGCAGCATCTGGTGCAGATCAATTAACCAACAAGAGATGGATAGCGGCTAGCTTGGCCGTTTTAGCATATATTGCTTCTCATTAGCTCTAAAAAATAAAATATAATAATATAGTACAGTATAGTATAGTATAATTGTAACCAATGCTACTTTTTCTTTTTTTAATTACCTATGGTTTTTATTTTTCCTTTTTTATATTTATTTTGTTCAACAGGATACTATTTTCATCTGGAAATGATAAAAAAGCGGTGTAGACTTGGATTATATTCATTGAATTGATAGTCTAATAATATATGATCTAATATCACAATGGTTACAAGCATATACTTTAGCTGCGGAGTGATAAACATAGTTGCATTAAACACCTTGTTCCTGCCAGTTTCGATTATCAATTCTTAATTTGTATCACCTAATTTTTATTGAGGATATTCACACTATCAGAAGTAAAAAATTATATTAAATATTTCGCTCATCATAAAATGTTCATTTGCATAATTAAGCAATATGACCTTAAAAAAAATTACAGTATTTAATTTGACTCGTTTCTATGGTTACGGTTACCAGGAGAGTAAAAAGGCACTTTTGGTAGATTTAAGAATCCGACGGATGTGACCATTTTCTGGGACCCATCAAAAAGAAAAATAGGCGCTTGACAAGCTTCCTTTTTCTTTCGTTGCTTTACTGGAGTATAATTAATAGACGATGGATAATACCCTTGAACAAGTTCGCGAAAAATGCGCACTCCAGCTTGAAATGTATCAAAAATGTGTAGAGAATTATCCTCACTCTTGGGACAAGAGTTGCATGCAACAAAAGAAAGCATTGACTAAATGCTCTGAAGACAAGTAATGTACACACGTCCCCTTAAAAAAAAAAAATCAAACTGACCAAGCCAAATTCAACCTAGTGTTGGTATCCTTAAATTTGTAAAACAACATTGTACAATGCAAATCGATGCCTATGACAGGTGCTTATCTGCTAATCCTGAAAACCCTCATGATTGCGTTCAGGTATTGAAGGAATTGTACTTCTGTACCGAAGCTGCTTCCATTACTTACCGCGAAGAAGAGAAGAAGAAGGAAGAAAGCAAGAGTAATAACGAAAAATAGACGTCCCACTATAGATTTATGTAATTTTTTTTATTGTTATTATATTATCCTTAATTTTAAATTCTTTTGGTATCAAAACGAAATATACATAGTTTGCTTTTTTTCCTTTTTAAACGTGAATATCTTTAATTCCTTTTTGACTGTATGTCTCCAATTGCTTTTGCCCTTTTCTAAGCATGTATTCTATTGTTGCAAAGTCTGATCTTTTTATGTTGTGTTCTTTAAATTCTTTACGGATAAATGCATGAAAACGAGGTTGACTCTCCTTTTAATAATAACAATAGTAAAAAAAAAAATGTTATTATTGCCTTCTATATTACTAATCATTATGTTTACCAAAGGCTTTTCTCGAGCAGCTTTGAAGCATTTTCGATAGAAATGAATCACTTCACTCTGTAACCCTGAGCGTTTTAATGGTGCTGGCATATACGAAACACAATGAAATAATCAAATTTAAGAGAGAAAGAGTTTGAGGATACCCTGACACTTTACAATATAATTTTTGTATGCCTTTTTTGGTTATCGTGACGTGTTTGCGGTTTTTGAAAAGAATTGAATGCTCTTTCAATTCGTGAATCGCATTGATTATGCTGGAAGACTTTGTTTTATGAATTATGAAGAGAAATGTAATTTCAAACTAACATAGTTGTGCTTTTAGTGGATCTGATAGTATTAGTAAATCATTCTTTATATATATATTAACATTAACATTGAATATGTTTTGTATAATATGTATTTCTACTCTGCTGCTTATTTTTTGAAATTGATCATATTATAATTGAGAAAGGTGGAAGAAATGGTATAAAAACTTAAAGGTAATAACTGAAAAAAAAAGAGAACACGTCAAAATTAAGATATTTGTACTTTACTAAATATTGTGACCGTAATTGCCTTTTTTGGCTACGGGTCAAGGTGGTATTGCTGATTGAAGCTTGCATACTTGTAAAGCCTTCTCTTTTTCGTGCATCTCCTTGTGGATATCGATTATTAACATGGTGCGTTATAGTATTAAATAAGGATATTGATAATTCAATGAAACGAATTGGATGGATGGATATATGGATGGATGGGTGTAAAAAAGTGAAATGGATAGACGTTGTGTTGGACCGATGGACTAAATGAATAATTTTAATTAATTAAAAAAATCAAATGAATAAATTACAGGCTCCCACCAAGAAGTCCACTGGCAAGAAGGTCGCTCCTGCTCCTTATCCTCTCAAGGGTAAGCAAGCCACCAAGGCTGCTTCCAACCCTTTGATTGAAAAGACCCCCAAGAACTTCGGTATTGGTAAGTTTTGCGGGTTCTATATATAAATTTATATATCACGATATTTCCTATTTTTAAACAAAATTTAATATTTATGAATTGATTTTATAGGTCAGGATATCCAGCCCAAGCGTGATGTCTCTCGTTTCGTCAAGTGGCCTCACTATGTTAAGCTTCAACGCCAGAAGAAGATCCTTTACCAACGTTTGAAGGTTCCCCCAGCTCTCAACCAATTCACCCATGTCTTGGATAAGAACACTGCCACTCAACTCTTCAAGTTGATGCACAAGTACAGACCTGAGAACAAGACCGAGAAGCGTGATCGTCTTCGTGCTGCTGCTGCTGCCAAGGCCGAGAAGAAGGAAGTCGCAAAGACCGACAAGCCTGTTGTCATCAAGTACGGTATCAACCATATCACCGCTCTTGTTGAAGCCAAGAAGGCCCAACTCGTTGTCATTGCCGATGATGTTGACCCTATTGAGTTGGTCCTCTGGCTCCCTGCCCTTTGTCGCAAGATGGGTGTCCCATACTGCATTGTTAAGGGTAAGGCTCGTCTCGGTACTCTTGTCCACAAGAAGACCGCCACTGCTCTTGCCTTGACCGAGGTCTCCGAGGCTGATAAGGCTGAATTGGCTACTCTCGTTTCTGCCGTCAATGCCAACTTCACCGAGAAGTGGGAGGAGGTCCGTCGCCACTGGGGTGGTGGTATCATGGGTCCCAAGTCCAATGCCAAGATGGCTAAGCGTGCTGCTCTTGCCGCTAAGGAAATTGCTGCCCGCCAGTAAAGCATGTGTGCGAGAAAGTTTTTCTATTTTTTATTATAAATAATAAACGTTAATACATATTTCAAAATAGAATTTTTAATACAAGAATTGACATTGGCACATTAAAAATCGCTTTGTACAACCAACATTAAAATGTGCATTATAGCGGAAAATGGATTTTGAGATCCCCCTCTTTTACTTATTTTCTTTTTTAGTCTGATTTCTTTTCATTTCCTTTTTCCTCTCTTTTGCACACCCTTTTTTTTTTTTTATTCTATTTAATATTAGTAGTATACATAGCGTTTCTATTTTTATAATTGATATTACTGTTTATTATTTCAACGGTGTATACTTCAATATAAACAGATATTCACCACACAATGACAAACTTGATCACAAATACGCCCAATAATGAAAATGCCAATAATGAAAGAAAATCGTTAATAGTCCAAAGAGGAAATATTGTTAGTAGAGCAGTAACAGCAGCAGCAGCTGAAAATCTTAAAAGAAGATCTACTCAAATATCAGGCAGAGCTTCAAAACACTATCCTGTTTCTGTATTTTATTCAATGGCTACTGAACAAGACTGTGAAGTTGCTGACGAATTGGCGCAAGGTTAATTTTTTTTTTATATTTTATTGTCTTGTTGAAATTGAAATTGAAACTAATTTGTGTTAATTATTTTACAGCACAAAAAGTACTCCGTGACATTAAAAACGACATATCGATTCAATCCAAAAATAATTTTATGTTGGAAAGAGATGTAAGATTTCTTGATTCAAGAATAGCTTTACTTATTCAAAATAGAATGGCAGTTGATGAGGTAATCTATTCATTTTTAGATATTTTTATAATTCTTCACCATTCTCTCTCTCAGTAAATGCTTACACAATATATTTAAAATTAAATATAAAAAAGCAAAACGAGTTCGCTTCACATCTTGAAGAGCAGGAAGCAACAGGTTTAGATCACTACCCTGACGAAAGAAAATTGCAGCAGTATGGAAATCTTTTCTTCCTTTTGCAGAGTGAGCCGCGCTATATTGCACTCCTCTGTAGGCTGGTGAGCCTTTCAGAAATTGATATATTGTTACAAACGGTCATGTTTACACTATATGGAAACCAATATGAAAGAAGAGACGAAAACCTTCTGCTTACAATGTTTCAGGTAATATTTAATATAAAGAAAAAAGGAAAGAAAGAAAATGACTGTCTTATATGTTCTCCTCTCTCTCCCCTTTTATAACCCTTTTCCCTTCTCCCTCATCCCCTGCTCTTGTATTATTTCTTGCTCCTTTAGCGTGTTCTGGCGGCACAATTTGAAGCTACCGAGGATTTTGGTTCACTGTTAAGGGCAAACACACCTGTTTCTCGTATGTTGACAACTTATACTCGCAGAGGTCCAGGCCAATCATATTTGAAAGCCGTTTTATCCGATAAAATCAATGAGTTGATTGAACATAAAAATCTAAATCTACAAATCAATCCTTTAAAAGTAAGCAAAACTAATATATATATATATTTATATATATTTAATCATTAAATAATTTAATCTTGGTTTATTTCTCTCTCTGATATAGGCATATGAAGAAATCGTACAACAGCTCGAACGGGAAAAAGGTGAATTGCCTGCAGATTTTCCTAGAAGCGTAACACCAGAAGTTGCCGAGTCGAACCCGCAAGTGCAAGCGTTAATTAAGCCACGCATAGAAACCCTTGTGAACATTGCAAATCAATTTCTTACGACTATTATCAATTCATTAGATCAGATACCCTACGGCATTCGATGGATATGCAAGCAGATCAGATCGCTGACAAAACGAAAATACCCAGACGCCTCTGAGAGTGCTATTTCATCTTTAATAGGAGGATTTTTCTTTTTACGCTTTCTAAATCCAGCAATTGTTACGCCTCAAGCTTACATGTTGATTGAAAGCTTTCCTGATTCACATTCGCGAACCATACTCACGCTCATTGCAAAAATGCTACAGAATCTTGCCAATAAACCTTCCTACTCGAAAGAAACCTATATGATACCTACCAATTCTTTTGTAAGCCACAATAAACAGCGGATCGGTAAATTCCTTAATGATTTATGTGAGGTAGGAGACTTTTACGAGTCGCTTGAGATGGATCAATACATGGCACTTTCACGAAAAGACATCTGTATCAGTATTACACCAAATGAAATATATAATATGCAGACAATGTTGGGTCAGCATATTGATAGGCTAGCACCTGAACCGGAGCATCACTTACGGATTTTATTAGACACTGTGGGTCTCACTGCTCCTCCTCAAGTACCAAGAAGATTAAACAGACCTATTGCATTGTCACTACATAGTCGATGGGAAACACCTGTGCATGATTCTACGACTTCACTCATGTCAGATAGTAGCATTACCCAGAACGACATTCATTACATGGAAGTGAAATCTATATTCGTTCAAATTATCCGCTCTCTTCCTTATTTGAGAAAGCAGCCGTTTGATTTACTAAAAATTGCAAAATTAGCGGCTACATCCAATGATGCCCTGCTGGTGAGTAAAGGTATCAAGGTTCACTCAATGTTGTTGGAGTTGGAAGAAGCAGAAATTGTTACACGGAAAGATCAGTTCAGATTACTGGTACAAGAAATCAACCAAGAATTAATTCATTTAGGAGATTTGAAGAAAAAAGTAATGGAGGAAACTGGATCACTTCAAATTGTATTTAAAACAATTCAAGATCATAACAATTATTTAACAAGCCAACTTGAAAGCTATAAAGCATATCTACAGAATGTACGTATTCAAAGCGGTAGAAGGAGCAATAAATCAACATTTGGTCTGGGTATCATTGACAAAAATCCTCAATCGACGGATACAAAACAACATGTTTCTAGCAGCAGTAGCAATAAAGGCAACAAGAAAAAGAATAATCCCACTCACCATCAACCAGGACCATTTAAATTTACACACCAACAATTAGAAAAAGAAGGCATTATTGTTGCGTCTGAAGTGCCTGAATACCGGAGGGCTAATATCTTTCTTATGGTACAATCACCTGTCACCGGCACTTTTATCATTTCGCTCCATTACAAAGGCCGTGAGCGTCCTATTCTAGAAATTGATTTGAAATTAGACGATTTACTAGAAAAACAAAAGGAAAACGTTGACTTACTAGATTTGGAATATATCAAATTGAGTGTCACCAAGATATTGCAATTATTGAACAAATCTTTTCAGGGAAAGAGCAGGTAGGGTTTATGTGTACATGATTATCGAAACTATATATATTAATTGTATTTCTTTTTTTTTTTTTTTTTTTTTTGTCTTTAGGCTTTTTCTTTTGAATCCATTTTATTACACTGGCCTTTTAATTGATATTGGAAATTCTTCACAATGACAAATTTAATTGATCATAACTGATTAAAAAAACTTATATATACAAATACCAAATAATAAATACTTTTTCTGACTTCAGGGTTAAAAAAAGTGAATAAACAAGAAGTCTGGATATTTAAGAGCTGCTAAGCTATGATGTTGTTAAAATACTGTTAGTTAATATATCTTATTAATAATGACAGTAATAAAGAAAACAAAAACATAGTTTCTCTAGCTGCTTTGATATATTTTGTAACCAATACACAAAGAAATCTAGTCTAATATTCAATAAAAAGAAAAGAAACATAAATTTACCTTTTCATAAATGGAGAGTTCATTCATATCAAGTGATAGGATTCATGTTTTCTTTTTTTTTCAAAATGGAAATATCGAGTTAGAAACTTCTGTCAATACTCTTTGGAATAAGGAGAAAATGCAATGATAAACATACCAACACACTTTCTACACTCGTTATTTTTTGAGGGGTTAATAATGTCACTGAATCTATCAATGCCGATGGTACCACTTGTATTGCAAGTGGTTGTGTTGCCATCGAATGGATTTTGGGCGTTTTCATTGCTGTTTACGAGTGGGTTGAACGTAATGAAAAATAACAAGATAATAAAAAGGTAATAAAACGGTGATAATAAAAGAGAATAAAGATTCAGTAATAAAACTATGGTAAAGCGATAATAAGTCAGCAAGAAAAGAGATGGGGTTTTTTGGTTGATATGTTCTTAATTTATCAGAAACATTTTCAGGTTCGACCAACCAGAAGCGAGTATTCACATCATCTATAGACTATTTTCAATTTATGCAATGCAACTCTTTTATCTGTTACACTAAATAAGGAAACAGTGTCCTATCATTTTGTAAGGACTTGAGCTTGATGTATTCAATTGAATTCAATTGCGTTTAATTGAATAAAAGGTGTTGGATCTCGCTCCAAGATGTTTTATTAGTTAGCAGCATCGATCATAATACTACTATTTATTTATTTAGTGCAATTTTTGCCCTACATATTTGCTCGAAGCGAATGTCTTTTGATCACAAAAATACTCTTATTAAATCTCATGAATTTTTCTATATTGGATTTCTAAAAAAAAATTCGACCCATCGCTTCATATTATGATTTATGTTGTTATTTTTAATGTTATTATATATGTAATGATAATACAAACAGATTAAATTGAAATATTTAAATGTTTCCCAACTCTTCTAAGAGTGTGACAGCATCAGATACATTGGGAAGATAAGTCTTTGCTTCGGATTGCTTCTTTCCGACAGTGCAAGTGACGGCTCCGGGGATCTCTCTAAGGTAACTAAATACAACTTCATCCGGCTTACCGTTACCAACAAAGAGAACTAAGCCAAGATTAACGATACCCAAATCCGACACGATAGCCCTTGCCGCTGTTGCTTTATCGATAGAAGAAGGATGAACTTCTAATGTCTTATTACCAACAACAATCTTCAAAAAAAAAAGAGTCATAAGTACAAAGGCTATTTACCCAGAAAAAGAAAAAACACATACCGAAAGAGCCATATGACTCAACAATTTTTCCAAATTAACTTGAAGCTCGGTTGCCTGCCATTTTCCAAACTCAATATCACACTCACGGTAATGCCAGGTAAGGTTAATCTCTTTCTCTTCGATAAATGAACCAGGTGTACGCTCCGTGTAATGTTGGAAAAGTGGACGGATTGTCTCCTTCCAGCTGGGATCCACTTGTTCAACAAGACAATACCATTTGTTATCCTCTTCCTTGATTAATTTACCTTCATTGGTACCAGCAATGGGATTGATGGTATCACGAATGCTTGCAGGATGCTTGTAAAAACAACCATGTTCAGCTGATAGACCAACACCAGTAGATCCAAACCAACTATCCAAATGCTGACGCGAACGACCCGATAAGATGTAGACATAGGTATCAGGTTGCTCAGCCAATTTCTTGAGATGACCAAGTACGGTTTGTGAAGGCTTTGCAAATTCGGGGAGCTTGTGTGTGGTGGTAAGTGTACCATCATAATCGAGCAAAATGAGTTTCTTCTTTTGGGCTGTTTTTGCCTTCTCTACCACCTGTTTCAAATCCAACTGAGGAATTGACATGCGCTGTCCGAATTCTTCGCTCACACGTCTCAACTCGTTTACAAAACTGACACCCCAATAAGCAGCGGTGTATTTCGTGACATAACGATAGAGCTTTTGATGATTGACCTTGCGGATATCTGGAGGCATTATGACGGCCTCATGGATGGCATTGGCCAATTCCTCGGTATTCCAGGGGTTGACAATAATGGAGCCATTCAAGGACTGAGCAGCACCAGCAAACTCAGATAGGATTAAAACACCATGCTTTTCTTGCTGGGACGAGATATATTCGTAGGAGACGAGATTCATACCATCACGCGTCGAGGAAACAAGACATACATCGGCGGCAGCATACAAAGCGACTAATTCATCAAAAGGAATAGAGCGATGCATAAAATGAATAGGCACAAACTCCACAGTACCATACTGGCCATTGATACGACCCACCAATTCATTAATGGCACTTCGCAAATGCTGATACTCCTCTACGTCCTCACGTGATGGAATAGCCAGCTGCACCAACACCACCTTACCTACCCACTCCGGATGCTGACTCAAAAAGACCTCCATGGCGTGCATCTTCTGAGGAACACCCTTGATATAATCGAGACGATCCACACCCACGATCACCTTACAATCACCAAATCTATTCTTTAATTGCTGAATACGATTCAAGATCTTTTCCTCCTTTAGAGCGTCTGTGAATTTATCGGGATCAATACCGATAGGGAACGTGCCAACGTGGATATACCTTCCTTCAAACTCTACACCATTAGGCATCGTGGATAATCCCAGAATACGTGTACAGGAGGATAGGAAATGACGAGCATAGTCATAGGTATGGAAACCCAAAAGATCACTTTCGAGAACACCTAAAAGAATCTCTTTGCGAACGGGTAAAATTCTAATAATAATAAATATAATATTAAAATCTACATGTTCCAGATAATCCGTTCTGAGTTTAAATTTCTTTCTTTCTTATCACCAGCATCGTTTACCTGTAAATTTCACTACTGGGGAAAGGTGTATGCAAGAACCAACCCACCTTGATGTTCTTTGTTGTCTTTTTTCTGAGCATGGCGGGTAATAGCATCAAATGATAATCTTGTATCCAGACAAGATCACCATCCTGGACAATTTTGGCAATAGCGTCTGCAAAGAGATTATTTACTTTCTGGTAAGCTTCCCACCACTCTTCATTAAATGAGATTTCTCCAGGGTGATAATGGAAAAGTGGCCAAAGGATACTATATATACACAGTAAGAACATAAAAGAACGCGTTTTAGGGGGAAGGAGAAATGATGTTTACCTATTTGAGAAACCGTTATAATGTAAATCAGCCAATTCATGGTCAACAAAAACAGGCATCGTCGATGTTTCATTCAAAAGCCTGTCTTCGAGTCCCTTTCGGTCCTCTTGCGGAACATCCAAACCTTAAATAGATTTGTTAGCACACACCAACATATTTTGAAACAAGTGTTTGAATATGTATATATATATATTACCTGGCCAACCAATCCATGTAAACGACATCATTTTCTTTAATCCACTCAGTGCTGCTACAAGTCCACCGGATGACATTTTAAAGTTGTATTCACCACTGTTGGCATCTTTATTTACTGTGACAGGTAATCGATTGGAGACAACGAGTAAACGTAAGTTTTTATCGTTTTGAGCTGTATCGGTCATTTTTTTTTTTTACAATATTATTCTAAAAGAAAAAAAGGGGGGAGAGGGGGATGAATAAAGACCTGAAAATAATTAAAGAAAAAGAAAAAAGAGAGAGAAAGAGAGAAAAGAGAAAAATATATATAAATATCAAAAAGACAGAGGTACGAGATAATGATCAGTTGGTGATGCTGATTTTTTTTATATATGTATTTTTTGGGGGAATTCATTTCCACAAGTGACTGGTGTTGGAAAATGACATAGCTCCCCCCGATAAACTTTTATGGAAATTCTATTTGAAAAAAAATATAACTCTTCGGGATATCAAACAGTTGGCTTTGCATTGACGATAGTATTACGTATCAAATATATCCTTTATCGTTTATTATTAATAAAAAAAAAGAAATCAAATAACTACAAAAAAACTCGATTCCTCTATTTTTTTTTAATGAACATCATATCAGATGATTCATCTGGACTCAGGCCTCATCGTCATATGATATACGCTTTTCCCGTGTTTTTTTTTATATTTTTTATCGATAACACATAACGTAATCCTTAAATGGTGGAGGGATTTGTGCAACCATGGGGCTTCGGACTCTTGTTCAACAAAAAACCCCTCTTTTTAGCTGTAATTATGAAATAAAGTGGGTTTTATATATTGATCATTAAACGATATATATTCCATTCATGTTTTTTATGAAACCAGTATTGGCTATTATTCATATCTTCTTCTTTTTTTTATGTGGATTGTTGAAATAAGCTTGTTGGCCATAAAGATTTGGAGACAACAGAAAAAAATATTACCTGATTATTATTTTTCTTGCTGCTATTGCTTAGGTCAAATTGACTGTATGACAATATTCTACTTTTTTCCAAGTCCCTGAATAAAAAATAATAAATGTATAATCATTACATGGGTTCTCTAAAAGATCATTGTTCATTCAAGCAAGTAATAATATAAATATTCCTTTCTTCTTCTTCTTCTTGTGCTTACATCAGAATGATAATATTTATGTGATGAATTCCATTTCGATTTAGAATGACGTGTATTAGATGCTTCATGTTTCATCTACAAGTGTCTTGCTAAAATGAAGTCGATACAAGAGTTCTCTTTTCCGATGATGATCATAAGGGCTGCTTACAAACTATAGCCATTGTTGATTTAATTAAAAGAGTATATCTCTTGGTTCTAAATAACAAATCATTGTGAGGAAAAGTGCTACGTGGTTGCGCCATTTTTAGAAAATAAAGTTCAAAAAAGGATCAAATGCAAACTCTATTATATCATTTTTGTTCTGGTGGTTAATAAGCAAACCATACTCCCCTCTTTATAGAGACTGCCTTCACATCATAAAGCATTCTTTTAATCAATGATCTATAAAAGTAACAAGTCAAGACAATTTGCAAGTGAGTTAGTTTATCATCATAAATGAAATACTAAAGTAAATAATATCAATATAAAATCACATTCTAGACATTAGAAATACAGCTAGAAAGTATCTTGACTTTCTATTTCTTATAAAACTGTTCTCTCTCTCTTTTTTTTTTTATTCAACAAAGATATATTGTGCGACTCATTTAGCAAAGATATAGATACATCAGATTTGTTAATTTAAGTCACAGGGACATTTTGTACTCATTTGAAGATGGGGGCCCCATCTTGTTTTTACCAAAAAAAAATCTTGTTCTTCCCCTTTGTTTCACTTTCTTTTTTCTTCAAGATGAATATCAAATCCATTTAAAGCAACGATTCCCGCGATTACAACTGCTTTTAATGAGTAGTTTTTTAGATGACCGATAAACAAATTAGATTTATAAATAGTAAATATACATCGTATGGACAGTTAAAAAAAGGACATCGAGCTATTAGCCTTTTTCTTTATCCAATTTGTAAATATTTCATTTTTACGGTTTCTTTGCTTCATTATCAAAGCAGTTATAACATCGTAATTGCAATGCCTAAAATAATTCACAAGATTTAAATTAAGGAGTGTTTTCTGATCTTTTTTTTTTTTTTGGTAGTTATTACCAGAAATTTAATCACTTCCTTCTCACTTTTTTATCAAGAATAAATGCAAAGTTGATTTTGATTTTAAATTCACTGTCTATTTAAAGAGTTTTACCAATTTATGTTTTACTGTGATCCCATTGAATGATTGAAATCAACTTGCCCAGCATTTCGAAAAAAATCGACCACCTTTCTGATTTGAAAACATATTGCATTTTAAAATGAACTTTTTTCATGAAAATGGCTGAGGCGGTATTATAGATGACTCTGGTAGAGGAATAACTGATTCTATTATAGATCCGTTCTTCCGCCTAATAAATTTGACGAGCCTACATATATATATATCAAGCATAAAAAATTAACTATTATCAAGATTTTATATTTGACAAACTAATATAAATAGAAAACGAATTAGTAGTGTTTCATGTATACACTGAGGTATAAGCACTTACGCCATCAATTGGCTACAGATTAAGTCAAATGTAACTGATACATAATCATCCATTATATTTTTTTTAGCCCTATGGCTATGCTTGTGAGTGAAGCCAATAGTCCGCTCCACTCGCCTTTTATTTTTTTTTTGATTTTTTCCCCATATACCTTTGTTTTATATCATGACATGGACATATTTTCGTCTTCATGAGGTATAGTATCTTTTTTCAACCTTTTTTTTTCAAATAGAGCAATCTTTTTTTTAATAGTGGAGTATTTAAAAAAAAAAAAAACGCATATTGTAATGTTTAATTTTTTACTGTTAATTTGTAGTGCCTATTTTTTATTGAATATATTGTTTATAGACTTCATTATGACAGAAAAGAAAAAGGAATGCCCTGTATTCCCGTTCTCTTGGACTTTATATCATGCGTTATCACTGAAAAGCTAAGCAAATATACATTGCCACTAGTGTTGTTTACTGGCTTTAAATGACTAAGTAGCAGACAGGATGATACTTGCTAAAGAAACCTAGCAAAAACCAGAAGGTTTTCTTGGAGTGAATGGTGGTATATTTATATGCTTTAATCTTAAAAATATAATTTGAAATATTTCTCAACAATTTCCTTGTAAAAGACAGTACATATGCCATAGTAGATAGTTAACCTTGTAAATAGAACCAGCTGGTGAGATAATACTAGCTTATAGAGGTATTTGCTTTACGGCAGAATCGAGCGTTTTTGTATAGTCATAATGTATACGAGTTTTCTCAATCACATTGACAAATATTATATTAAGTTTTTTCAATAAGATTTGGAGACCCGAAGAAGAGCCTATCATAAAGATAGTCTATCGTAAAACTACTTGTGAAAAGGTAGCTTCCTGAAACCAAGTGCTCTCTAATGTTATATCAGCACTCATTTCTACCTGTAAGACTTGATTGAAATAGTTTGGGAGATCAAAATAAAATGGCGTCTCCAAAGGCGACTATTAAGTGTGGAAATTTCAATATGTAAGGTTCCAACGGAATCCATATAATACTTTTGAATAAGTTCCCCTATTAAGTTATTGGATATGATAGCGATAGTATTTCAATGAGGAAGAACATGCATTCAAACAGAAAACCAGATAAACTGGTTGATAATTGGAGTAAAGAAGTACTATTGAGGTAAGGGTAGTCATAAGGAACTTTATAACTGAAAAACCTCACTGTTACATCCATTTTGTGTATATATTTTCACATCATCAATGCTCGATGTTGTCATTTTCATTTCCATCCACCTGATTGGCTGGATCCTTTTACACTTTTTTTTTGTTTTATTTTTCGTCCAAGTAATTATTTTAAATTACCCTCTTCTTTCTTATTTACTTTGAAATAAAAAGAATGTACGATCCTGAACACAACACAGCCTGGCACATTATTTCAAGTATTTTAGGCTGGGTAAGCAACAATGAAGACAAAAGTGTTTGTGTTCATTAAGCTTACTGATTCAAACAGAGCTATTTCTTGGCTTGGTCTTGTAGCTTTTATCCACAAGCCTTTTTAAACTGGAAACGAAAGAGGTTTGATTTAGTTTTAATAATAATAATAGAAGAGAGAGAGAGAGAGAGAGAGAGAGAGTTAATGTTCTATATTTATATAAAGTGTACAAGGATTATCGATTGATTTCCTGTATTATAACATCGTTGGCTTCTTTTGTTATTCGGTATTATTATCAGTATTATTATTATTATTATTATTTATCGTACTCATAATGGCATATTATTATAAAGATATTCAATCTATCGTTCTTTTATAGTAAACAAATACAAGAAGAATGTAAAAGAAATAGACATTTATTATATAATAATATATATTAAAATGATGATGATACATTTAGATAAACAAAGAGAACACACAGGTGACAACCTTGTGCGTGGTAATGATGTTCTATTCTCTGTTCATGCATTTCTGATATCCTTATTTACTCTATTTCAAACATTTCATTACAAGGTAAACAATATCACCCTAATATAATGCTACTCGTTATATATCTTATCTTTAAATAGAGAGATGAGACACAACAAATATCAGCAATAGCACAGACACTCCTATCAGTCGCAATAACAGGTGGTTTTGCAACACTATTGGCAGTCTATGCTGGATTTGCACAATTGATTGATTTCATGTATTATTTGAGTTATGTCAAACTGGGAGTAAGTCTGGTAAAGTATATTCCTCAAATATGGATCAATTACAAGAAGAGATCAACCGTAGGATGGAGTATACATAATATTCTATTGGTAAATTATATACAAGATGATATATATATACAGTTATTCTTATTATAATAATAGGATTGTACAGGTGGTCTCTTATCTATCATTCAACTATTTTTGGATGCATTTCTATCAAATGATTGGAGTGGTATTTCAGGTGTAAGTGTATTACTATTATTGGTATTACTATTATTATTAAGATGATATATCCATATAATTAGGACCCTGTTAAACTGTGAGTATAATATCAAAAGTAATTACCATTTTCAGTTATTAATACTATGATGTACACTAGTGGATTGGGATTACAATCAATGGTATTTGATTTTATATTCATGTTTCAGCATTATGTCTTGTATCGAGATAGAACCGATGTTTATATTCGCAGTGTGGATGAAGAGAGAAGACGTCTTATAGCTGAGGGACGTGTTCCTCGAACAGATGAGGAGATTACGCATTATAATTACAATAATTAGATATTTGTTTCTATTTTGGAAGGGCTGAAAATCGTCCATTATTTTTTATATTTTTATTTAATATTTTTTTTGTATATTTTTTCGCCTCTTTCTTATTTATTTATTTCAATAAAATATGTCGTCGCTTTGGTGGAAGTTTAGGAATTGGATTGTCATGTGGGCACTCACCTTTGCTTATACCTTTCCAAAAGCACTCCAGCCACGTAGAGTGATTCACTATTTGGGGCGCTTCTTGTTTAGAGCAAGATCAGATTGGATTCATCCTGAAGAGAAGGGTTATTGGGTGGTTGAAGATGTAAAAAAGAATGCAAAGAGAGAGGAACTGAACGATCGGATCTCGGAAGCAGATGTCATTTTCATGTGGATTCCAGGTAAAAAAGAAAGGGTGAAGGGGTGGTCTATGTTTCAAATAATAATATGATTATAATTACTGTTATTATTAGGCGGTGGATTTCGTTTTGATCTAGGCAAACTCTATGTACCCACTTTTGCAACATGGATGAGAGCACTAGAAGCAGATAAATCAATAAAGAGCATGTTTTATGTCGCTGAATACAGTAAAGTATCACTGATAGTGATATTGTAATTGTAACTCACTCACTCTCTTATCTCTGTTTAAATAGGCCATGGACCTGAAAGCCTATTCCCTGTTGCTATCAAGGAAATTGCTGATACATATCATTGGTTGACAGAGACACTTGGTATTAATCCAAATAAAATCATCATTGGTAAGAACAATATAGATGATATATACATGAACTACATTCTAAATGATGTCATCTAGGTGCTGATGATGCCGGTGTTGCCATAGCACTTGATGCACTTTTACTCAAAATCAATCCATCTATTAAGCCTGCAGCTATGATCTGTGTCTGTCCATACACAGGCTTAGAAGCAGGTGGAGAGTCATGGAGAGAGAATCTTGGTAAAGACATTTTGAATGAAAACTCAATTACGCGTATGGAAGAGTGTTATTTAGGACGAGAAGATGCTGAATATGAAGGTGGACTCTCTCCATTCACCTATTTGGACAAGTCTAAAGTGATTGGTTCATTTGTACCAAGTCGCATGCTCATCTATTTGGGAGGTAAACAGGTACTTTTAGAGGAAGGCGGCATATTGGCTTCAAGGGCAGGTTCTTCTGGTGTTCAGGTGATGATGGTACAGGAGCCCTCTGGCATTCATCTTTGGCCCATGTTTGCGAATGATCTTGTAGAGGATATTAATGTGCGCCAGAATGTGGTTGATAAGTTGGTAGAGTTTGTGTCTTCTATTTACTATTCGGAAGCAAAGCATAAGAGAAAATAAATAGATTCTATGACAAGGTGTGATGCATTTGATATATATAAAGAGAAAGAGATGTGGGTTTGATAGAATGTGATAATACAGGAAGCCAATCCAATGTCTAGACATTCGATTCAAGTCTAAGGATGTCTCTATTTTAAATCAGCGATATCTTTTGCTGTGCATGTGGATAAATATCTGCATACAATTAACCATTTGGAGTCGATACCTTATCCAACGGAGTTAATTGTTTATTTTCTATGACCGCATTTTAAGAGTCATTCAATAGAAAGTAAAAAGCAAAATCGCTTAATGAATTTAAACTATTACATCAACTACGATAAGGTAAATTAGTTTATCCATATATAGTTTATACGAAAACATTCCAATCAAGCAACAATGACCAAGATGTATTTTGAAAAAAAAACAGTGATTGTTACTTTATAATAACAGCAGATATCATAAATATATAGGGGAATCTTTAAGAAAAACAGAAGATGAGTTATGTACTTTCACGTTTCTTCATCACCATCATGATGCAAAAAGAATATGCTACATTTTATTTTTTTTATAATACAACCTTTTGGCATTAGACATAGGATAAATTTGTCCAATTTTCAAGTGGGGGTTTTGCCCTTTGTAGTAATTAATTAGGAGAGAGAAAACAACTATCGCCCAAGACTATCTTTAAATACAGAACTTTGATAACAACCTAGAGATTGGTTCTTCTCTTTAAGAAGAAATACATGGTACTAAGAATATGACTTTTAAAGATGAGGAAGTATATATATATCATGCACTCACTATTTGAACTATATTTCCAATCCCGTTTACATAAATTAATCCTCAATTTGAAAAATATATTATATAAATTCTATAGCCAATTAATTCTTTAAAATAAAGCTAATAACATCTTATTAAACTAAAATAATACATTCTGAATTATATGCTTTATGTTTGTTTGGTAATTAAAGGCAGAGTGTGTAATTATGGTTGATCTCAGTATATTCAAAAGAGAAAAATAAATACATTATAGCGAAATAAAATATATTTATTCGTTCTATATTAGTAGCTGTATAAGCTTTTTAAATGTAGAGTTCTTATATTAAATAAAAATCATTTATGGGATTTGAGGTCTTAATGATAAATATAACAAGGCATTATTAAATGGTGTGTGTATATATGTAATATAAACTGAGTTTTTGCTGTACTTTTCAATTGTAAATCCATACGTTGCCATTATTATTGATGTGTTTGGTCTCTGACAGTTCTACCAAGAGCAACTACTTTGAAATCATAGTTAACTATATGTCACTATCCTCATTTAAATAAAATACACACAAATCAACACTTTATTAGATATAGAAATTTATGTTGTTGTGGACCAACTTTTTCTTTTTTGGGAGGTTATTAGAAAAAAAAACTTAAAAAGGTGCCATTAAACTATTATAAAATATACAGTAGAAACCGATAGAAAGAATTTATAGACTCATTGAAGCTCTAGTAATTCTTTTTCTTTTTGTACTTTGAAAAAGAATTCTTTAATATCAATCTGATAAATTCTGAAAAGGTCCTATGAATCCACTTTTTGGTCAAATGCAGCTGAAATGACTATATTTGTAAGCTTTTAAGTATTGAAATAACTGGATTTACACTCGGTGAGATAAAACCATCCTTCATATTATATTAATTATATGCTACCACAGCCAATAGCAGTAGTATGACTATTCAAAAAGTAAAAAATTGTTTTTTTTTTTTTCACCAACTCATTATTAGCTTAATTGCTTAATAACGGCATTAATCACGGGCAATAATAGTTGCGATTAATAATACTGTAAATCATTGACAATAATCAAGAATGATAGCTTATCTCGTATAAGCGATTGATCCGGTTTTGGGGCAGTTTTTTGTTTTCTTTTTCTTCCAAAAAAAAAGTGTATAGAATCCTTGTAAAAAAGAATACAATTGTATTCTTCTTCTTTCCTATCTCCTTACCTTTCTCTGCATCTCTTTTTTTTTTTTTATTTAAAAAAAAAAAAGAAAAGAAAAGAAAAGAAAAAATAGAATAAGAAATAGTAATATCGTGTAACAGTCAAGTTAAAGATACAATCATATGGCAACATAACAGGTTTCTTTACGCTCCTAAAAAAAAAAACTTTAATAGAATTAGGTGGTTTCAAGATAAGTCCCTCCCCCCATAAAAAATGAGAGTCTTAAATTGTACAATTATGGAAAGTTCACTTGCTTAAAATGTAGATAAACGCATTCAAGTTTATCGGGTTGTCTAGACTTCAATTATAAAAAACAATGAATAGTAATCACACATTCACTCGCTCTCTCTTGTTCAAGTTTTAAAGTCATTTGCATGATTTTTTGTTTTTGAAATTCAGGAACGGTTTTTGGAAAGGTAAGGGTTTTTAATTATTAAAATAAAAAAAAAAAACATGTGTAGATCAATCCAAATTTGAAGCCACAAGGGCCCTGAACAGTAAAATGAAGGTTCTTTTTGATATCTTTTTTCATGCCTCTTTTTTTTTTAGACAATGATAAATATGTAAAAGTCCGATATACTTTTGCTTATCAGTGTCATTTTTTTTACAATTCGCTATTATATTCAATCACTTTTCCAAGATAAAAAGTGATTATGAAATATTAAAAATAGATTATTTATTTTTTTGGCTTTCATTTAAGATAAGAAACATAATTAAACATGAAAGACTTATCTGATCTTACATTTCCATATTTATTTTTTAATTATGACTCAATTCCTAGCTTTTATTGTTCATTTTCTAGTTTCTAAAAAAAAAAAAGATATTCTTAGATATAGTTGCGCAGCAATCGCCCTCAAAGGACCTTATTGTTCTGTCTCAGTCTTAATCCTTAGTGTTACAACAATCTAATAACTACGGTGTGGCTGATAGGATTGTGTTCAAAAGGAGGAGAGAGAATAAAAAATACTTCTTTAGTTAGAAACGAGTTATCCTAATAGTTGAAAAAGTGGAACGATTTTTGGTTTATTTCATTTTAGTTCATATCCGTCTTTTTTGTGTACTAAATCAACTCCGTTGTACGACAGCCGAGTGAATGGAGCACACACACTTCAACACATCTGGTGTCAAAAAAAAAAAGATTGAACCCGTGATCATGTTCACCCAATATGCTTGCTGAAATGGCATTCTATTTGATCTCTCTCATCCGGTATTTTACAAGGTGCAATAAAATATGTAGCTCATATTTTTTTTATGCAATGGTTGTCTATGTATAAAAAAAATGTATAGATGCATATATATACTTTTGGAATTAAGAAAATAAGTGACATTCAGTCATATTGGTGTAAACTTCTAGCAAAATCATACTACGTCCATATCTTTAAAGCATGACAATGAGTAAAAAGAGAATAAGAAGAAAAATAGGAAAAAAAAAAAAAAAGTACTATTGGTTTTATGCAATGTTCTTTTCGTTCTAAAACCATATCCATCATGTTTCTTACTTTTTTTTCTTTGATAGAAAGATATGGTGATATGATTTTAAAAAACGGTTATTATCGAAATATGAACAATCCATTTTGATATATATATTCTCTCTATCAACCTCAAAGGAAAGCATAGAAATTTAGATACAAACATATGCACTGACAGTTTTCACGAAAAGAAGAGAAGAATCGAAATTTCATTAAACAAAGTAGACTAATTAGATATGAGGAGTTAATTAAGCAAAAAAAAAAATTTGAAAAAAAAAAAAAAAAAAAAAAAAAAAAAAAAAAAAAAAAAAAAAAAAGGAGAGAATGACAAAAGTAGGTAATTGAGCAAAGGGATATGTTAGGAGGCAGAGAGAAGGGTTCACTTTTGGTAACCCCGCCTTTTTCTATTGTCGTACATGCTTGAATATAAAAGTAAAGTATTCCGAATTTTTCTTATGCCCTGTTTTCCAAATTAACAAATATGGTAAACTCAGAAGTAAGAATGAAAACCAATAAAAAGTCGCGAGATATATTTAGTTCTTGTGTTAAAAAGTATAGAAATGATATGATTTTATTAAAATGTTTATATGTTGATAGTATTATTATTGCAAGTTATATTGTAATTATGCTCTAAGTAAATTTAAGAAAAAAAAAAAAAGTAATATGCTATTTACAAAAGTTTAGAAGAAAATTTAGGAGTTTTTCTCCGTATTAAAGAAAAGGGTATGTGTGTATAAAGAAATCCTTTGTCTATCAAGTTAAGGAGATACATGAGGAGGAGTAGAAGCATCACCATAGAAAAGATCATCTGTTGAATTTTCTGATAAATAGCGGTCGAGTTCTGCAGATTCTCTTCCATCGTAAGGTAGCATTTCATTTTTCCATTTGCATTGTGAGCACTCGTAGCGGACTCTTGAGTTATCAGTGATACGCTTGTTTAATACAATCAATGATTTTTCAGATCGAGTAAGTTGAACTGAGCTTTGGTTTTTACAGCGAGGACATGGGTGAGATGCGTGCTCGAGTGAGATCTTTTTTCCAGAATTTGATACTAAAATGAATCCAGTCATCTTGTTGTTTCTAATTATTTGTATTATGTTTTTTTAAACGAGTGGGAAGAGTGTTTTTTATTAAGTGAAAGTAGTAATTGAATTGATAAAATAGAATGAGAAAAAAAAAAAAAAAACAACTCCATCAAAAATAATCAGCCCTTTTATATCATTTTCAAAAATGAGGAGATGGGGGGAGTAGTAGTTAATTGAAGGGTCCACGTTTTTTGGTCTCCTGCTTTTTCATTATGGGCATGTTTCAGAATAATCTAATTTGGTGCTGCGCACCACGTTTTTAAACCACTGTGTAATTTATGTTACCACCCCCAGTCGGCACAACCAATCGCACTTTAACCGGAGTGAGATGCCATGACGTCGGAATAGATTAATTTTATACTCTCTCTAATTGTATCCATTTCTTAAATGGAGCTGCTCTCCGTCCGCTTATCCGTAAAGACGGTTTTCTCTAAATCAACTCATTAGTCTTGCACGTTCTTCTTCTTTTTAAAACAGACGTATGTATACATATACATTTATTGTAAAGAATGTGTTTTTAGGCTCAAAGAAGAATTTGATTTTGATTTGCTCTTATCATAAATCACGCTTTATTGATATGGCATATGATACATTTTATTTATTTATTAAGGTTTCTTTTTAACTGTAATTATAAATTCTAGTTGTGTAAATAATTGCATCATAGAAATATATAATCACCAAAACAAACTTTAGTTTTATTAAACAAGACAAACATCATATTATTGTAATAAACATATAATATAACACCGATATTACGTTAATAGAACTAGTTCCTCTCTAGTGATGAAAGAGAAAAAATGGAGTGGCATCCGGAATGGACTCTAACTGGAGCAGCTGTCCCCGAAAGCTATGTATCTGAAGTTGAAAAGAGAGCAACTCACATAAAATGATTTTACATTGTCGTCATAAATTTGTATAGAGTGGAGAGAGATCAAATATGAATTAAAAATATGCTCTTCTCTAATTCTGGAGAAATTGAAGAAACACAAAAAAAAAAAATTAGTTACGAGTTTTCCAAACTTGGACTAGGCTGCTAAAGATGTGGCTTCTTTAAACTCTTTTGCTATTCTGCAGCACTTAATTAAACTCTTTTTTTTATTATTTCTTTATGGCTGCTGTGTAAATATCAATTCAACTCCAGCAGCAAATGGTAACAACTAAAGTCAGTGGTTCCTAGAAGCGCTGGATAAACAAAGAATAAAATACTACAAGTGGGAAAGGTTTTTTGACTCAATAAATACATCAAGTAATTACCAATTAACCAATAACTTTAGCCATTTGTTTTCCTTGTAAAGTAAACGCTTAGTTTAAAGCTAAATGGAGAATATATGGAGTTTTTTGTGTGTCCATATCTTTGGGCTCCACTCTATCAGTCACTCTTATTTAATCACATTGATGTAATTGATTGGTGAAGCAATATTGTAATACTTAATCACAATTTCCCAAAAACGAATTATAATTAGCAAAAGGTACCTCATGTGGTAAAGAAGCAATGGAAAAAAAAAATTATCACTCAGAAACAAAAAAAAAAAAAAAAAAAAAAAAAAAAAAAAAAAAAAAAAAAAAAAAAGATGCCACTGTCGATCGATTAAAAAACCTAAGATCATAAATAAATAAAACAAGAGTGCGCATCATCATTGTGTATATGCTTCAAAAACGAATCAAAGTTTAATCACTGATTTACAAAAAGCAAAGGAAAAAATTTCATGTCAGCCTCAAAGAAGAAAAAAATTTTAGTCGAAAGCCCTTGCATCCAGGTCATTTTTCATCATTTATCCTATTCATTTATTATGGATTGTCAATCTGTCCATTTAAATAATTATAATTTATTTTATTATGATAATTGCCAATATCTTTTTTAAAAAGAAACAATTAGTATAAATTATTTTTTTTTTCGAGGGGGTAAAGAGGAGGGAAGATGAAAAAAAAATAAGAGGTTTATAATTGCCATGCATCCATATCCCTGTTTTTTCTTCAACTTTTGACCTCTCTTTAGAGCATGGTTTCAATAAACAAGTGATCATTTTGACTAAATCAAGACTTTTAATTCTTGTTTTTAGTAGCAAAAAAAAAAAAAAAAAAAAAATAGCGCTAAAAGTTTTCTTTTACATATTAAATCAGCCATATAGTTCTATATATCCTATTACCCATGCTGTAGGTTTATGTATACAACATGTAAGGAACCCCTCTCTCTCTCTTGTGACAGAGCTGAGATAAATGCCAAGATATGGAACTCAATTGGTGTTATACCTTTTTAATCCATTCTATTCAGACAAGACTTGTGTGTATGGTTGGCCTCGTAGTAAAAGTAAGGTGCTTAATGCTGTTTTTTATATAACTTATCATCTTTCCTTCAAATTAAATTCTATAGGGACTCCTTTTTATTCAAATTTCAAAAGTCTGCATATGAAGACCCTTTTTTTTCATAACATGTGTGTGTATCATTGATCCGATGTCAGATGCTTATCTTTTTTACTTGGTTAAATATTTTGAGAGTTCTGAGTCACATCTCTTGTTAGTAACTCCCTTATCCGAGTGTATAAATGAAATTAGACTACACATAGCAAAACTAAGAATTACTAAGGAAAGGGGCTATTTTATTATTATGATGATGATATATTGGAATTTGAGAAAATCTGTAGGAGGAAGGAGGGAGAGGAGATGTGTATTTTAAATTTCCTTTTTAAAGGCTTTTCCTTTCTTACAATTTTTCTTTTATTTCATCCAAGCAGTATTATATACATGGACGTGATCTAAAGTATGGTTCCCCTTTTTTTTCGCTTGTGTATGTATATATAAATCCGCCTCAACTGCTTTAAGGCTGAAGTTCTCCTATAGTTATACTAGCTGGTTTTCTTTAAATGATTAGTCTATTATCTATCAGAGTATCATGTATATATATATATATATATATAAATAATAATAAAGTAAAATAAAGAAATATATGTATAAATGTTAATTTAAAACAAAAGGCATGTATCATCCTTATGGCATGCTTAATATCTACGATGGGCGTAATTTGTACGACAACAATTAGATGTTTTCTTTAAAGCTGATTTGCAGATATAAACCATAAGGAGGAAAAGATAAAAGCACATTGGCATAAATTTAATTTCAATTGTGTCATCAACAGATACCATACATCCTGCTTTATTTAAAAGAAATACGTAGAGTAAGGCATAAACTATACTTCATCTTTCTTTAGATAAATAATACAGTAAAAAAAAACAATATACTCTTCACCTAATAGTAGAATGGTATTCATGTTTTACTTTCTTTTTCTCTTACATCTTTTACCAGTTGAATTCTAAAGGGCTTTTTTTTTTAAAAAAAAAGAAAAAAGAAAAGCCTTTGTTTATTTGTTTACATGTTTGAAAAAAGCTAAAACTTATTTTTACATATGTTTGTAATCATGTCAATAGACATACCAGATTCTGCATGTTCTTTCATCTTTTCCTCCTTATGATTTATATATTTGCAATTTATTTATTATTATTTATTATTTATTTTGTATGTCTTTCTCCTTTTCATCACTTTCTTTTTTTCTTGCAAAATAGTAAATAAACATTTCCATCTCATCACCTCCACACACACAACTTTCTGTACATATTTCATGACGAGCCCTTTCTCTTCATTTACATTAAAGAGAAACCGATCAGCAAGTAGCAACAAAGGACTCAACGCATTATTAAGCAAACTTACAAATACATTCCATCATCATAAAAAACGAAGACATAAAAAAAGCAATAATGAAAGACGCTCTTCCTTTAGTATACTGATAGACTATTTTCGCCCAGTTAATCACAGCAGCAGCAACGCATCACAATTACAAAACCACCCATTTGCCAACGATTCCATATTTGAATATAGGCGATATGCTAAAAACCAAAATAATAATAATAATAATAACACAACCGATCATGGAGAACAACAACAGCAAAAACAAAAGAATAAACACGATAGTAAAATCATTTTTGCTGACGATAACGGTAGCATCTATTCCACCAAAAACACACCTACACTTCTGTTGAACAACAATAAACTCCAAAAGAACCATCGCCATACCAATAGCACCATCTCACAGCGTCATACCAACAGCAGCAAAAAATCCAGGCATATCCGTCACTACTCTCATGTGTCATGTATATCCACATCCAACATCACTGTAAATTCTGAAAACTTGACTGCAAAAGAATTTGCCGACATTGCAGGTATTCGTATCTTATCCGATGATGAGAACTATGCAACCGCCCACTCACAGCTTGGAGGAGACTCAAAGAGGTGCGCCATATGTGATGATGATGATAATGTGATAAACAACCAATCTTCGATGGTGGTCATCTCTCGAGTACCGAGCACACATGTTGCTGATATATCACCCTCTTCCTCATCGTCGTCTATCTCATCACCTCCTCCGCTTGATGCGGAGGAAGAGGAGCCGCAGATCTGGGACACTGATTTTTGGTGTCCTCCCGGCAGCACTGAGAAGTCGTCTGATGCAACCGTTTCCATCCAAACAAAACCACCCATCCTAGGTGAAATAAAGTCGAATACCACTGATACCATCATTAAAAAGGGCCGTTTTGAGATCCATTTGGCACCTAATGACACCTGTACTACTAGATCATCTCACAGCAAACGGAGTCAACCTGATGTTGTAGAGTGGAAACGTAAAAAAAAGCTACCTTCTTAATATATATCTATATATACATATAGATTCCATTCCTTTTCGTAAAAAAAAACACAGACACATACATACTGCATATAAAACCATCTTATCCGACTTTTCTTTTCTTTTTTTTTTCTTTTTTTTTTTTCCTGTTCTGCATATTTGTATGCTATATATCTATTTGTTAAATATTTATTTTCTACTCATATATATTAAATCCTAAAGTATTTATTTTTTACTTTCTATTTTATCAAAAATAATCAATTAATGCTATCTAACCATATTAAGAGATTTCTCCTTTTTTTTTTTTTTTGACTTTGCCACTATTACCAAGCTTCAATAAAAAGGGAAGGTGGGAAGTAAAGTTAAAAAAATTTCTATATTTGATTTGATTTAAGATCATGGGAACACACATTTTGTTGATGGTGTTCCCCTATCCGATAGTAATAACATGTGCTTTCAATGTTAACCTTTATAATGGAAAATCAATAAAAGTGTGAAAAGAAAGAAGAAAGATAACCTTTTGCCGGTGAAGATGATTTTATAATAGTGCGTGTCTTCACATGAAAAAAAAACAAAAGTCAAAACATATTATTTTTTTTTTAGAATATATAAAAACCAACTACTTTCATTTCAACAATCACTCATCCTTTTTTTTTTCTTGTATTAAAGATGAATAGACTTCAATATAATAAGGTTCATTTTATACAAATTCGATACCATTCCATCATTTCTCCCAATACCAAATTAAGCTTTCCTGAAAAACAACTCTTACAATGTAAGTTGCGTCTAAATACCTTGGAAGTCATTATATTACTAAACAATTTATTTTAGCAAAGCAGTTTATGCGTACTAAAACAAGGACGTTGGCAAGATCACAAGGTAAAAAAAAAGAGAGAGAAATACACAGAATGTTAATAATAAGAGTTTAATATATTAAACAAATTCTTTTCTCCCCTGTGATCTCATTAGGAAGGGTCGTTATATTAGGTAAGTCTATCACATTTATATCAAAACACCAAAGACGCTAATTCTGTAAAACAAAAAAAAAGGGTCTGGATGGGCAGGTAAAACAACCAAACAAAACCAAAAAGATCTGTTTGTATATACATATATATATATTTTTTGTAGGCTTTAAATTAATGCGTGAATTGGATAAGCAAAACTATGATGTTTCTGTCGTTTCACCTCGGTAAATAAATAAATAAATAATCCATCTTATTAAACAATAAAATATATTGATATTCTATTCTTTTTTGTTTGTTTATATAGAAATTATTTTGTGTTTACTCCACTACTTGCAAGGTATATATATATAGAAGAAGGTAGTAATGGGATCATTACAACTAAATACGTATATATCCTAGTACCTCTGTTGGCACACTTGAATTCAGATGTATTACCGAACCCATTCGTGGTTATTCCAAGGATATCAACTACTATCAGGCCTTCTGTGATAAAATAGGTAAACTTTTAACAACTCAAAACCAAAATCCATACAGGGTATGCAACTCATCTATCTATTTGAAAATAAGACCTGGAAAATCAAGTTATTCATTGTACATCCAACGTCAATAACGGTAATAATAGTAAAAAAAAAAAAAAAAAAGTGATATATATGAAAATAAGGAGAACTAATATGTATATATTTGTGTATTAGATCAGGAACCAAAGACATTTTCATTAGACTATGATAAACTGGTCATCAGTGTTGGTTCCTATTCAAACACGTTTGGTATCCCTGGTGTCAAAGAAAATGCCTACTTTCTTAAAGATGTCCAAGATGCTAGAAACATAAGGAAACGACTGATCGAATGTATATAAATATATATAATAGTGGTCATTATCATTCTTTTATTCTTATTTTTTTTTTTATGGGAAAATATATAGGTTTTGAATACGCATCACAACCCGGTCTCAGCGATGAAGAAAAAGAAAATAAATTACACTTTGTTGTTGTGGGTGGTGGTCCCACGGTAAAAATCTCTTTTTTTTTTTTTTTTTTTTTTTAAAGGGCATTGAGTTTTCGGCCGAACTCTATGATTTTATCGCAAATGATCTTGCTAGAATATACCCAGATCTTATAGACAAGACCAGGATGACACTGTACGATGTAGCACCAAAGATATTGAGCTCATTTGATAGCCAACTGGCCGAATATGCACATAGAAAATTTAATAGAAAGGGAATCCAGATAAAGACTCGTAATGTCCATATAATAATAATAATAATAATAATAATAATAATAATACCACACATTTCATTAAGTCCAAATGTTTTATTTTATACATATTTAGAAAAATCTGTAGAAGAAGTGAATGCAAACCATATCGTTCTTAAAGATGATGGAAAAGGTAAAAAAATTGTCATACTATTACATGGAAGTGAGTTAATCTATTCTATACTATAGTTCCTTATGGTCTTTTGGTATGGTCTACAGGATTAATGAGAAACCCATTGGTCGATTCATTTGTACAAGCCAAAAAAGATGGATCTGGACAAAGGTAATCATTATATATATATATATATAAATAGATCTTATCAATGACTCATTTTTGCGTGTTAGGATTGTTACTGATGGACAATTACGAGTTATTGACAATGAAACAGACTTGCCATTTTCAAATATGTAATATTTATAGTAATTGATGATTATGTATCTATGTTAATAATAGCCATTTTTACAAAAAAAAAAAAAAGTTATGCTTTAGGCGACTGTTCTACCATTGAAGGAAATGATCTACCAGCTACCGCACAAGGTAAATGAACATACTCTACTAAGTTAAAAACACTAAAAATGATGTAATATATACAGTTGCCACACAAAAGAGCGACTATCTCTGTAAGGTCCTCAATCTCTCTGCCAAAAAGGGATACCAAGAAAAGACCGATGACTTTAAATTTAAAAATAGAGGCATGATGGCCTATATAGGATCCTCTGAGGCACTTGTAGACATGTCCTCGGTGCATGCGATGGCCAAGCAGTCAGGTCGGCTTTCATGGTTATTATGGAGATCTGCTTACTTTAGCATGAGCATGAATATTCGTAATAGGATGCTCATTGCTTATCACTGGTAAATACATATATAAATCTATTTGCTCATACTAAACGATAACATTTGTATAGGTTTCTTACTTGGAGTCTGGGTCGAGATATCAGTCGGTTCTAAAGAGATACACTCATTTTTTACCCAATCACCTTCCTTATATATATGCTATTATTATCAAATAAACACGTTATATTCTACATATTTCATGACTTTATAACGCATCTTATTGTCAATTAAGATGTCCTTTTTTTTCATTGATCGGCATGATTTACAAGTGATCAGCTGTCCTTTTAGTCGATTTTGATTGGTAGATACTCACGCTCATTCACTTTGATGCCACACAAACCGGAAAGTACCTTTTGTGTTTGAAGTATTGATGTAACTCGCATTTTCAAAGAGAGATTGATGTGTATTTTGATCCAAAAGCGTGACTTTGACTTTTTGTCATTGGAGTGAAAAAATAAGGTTTTCTTTTTCCTTGAGAACTTTCTGTTTTCTTTTTCCCTTCTCTCTCTCACTTCTTTTTTTAAACATAACAAAAAAAAAAAATGTCTGTTCCTGCCAACGGTAAAGTAAAGTAAAAAAAAAAAGAAAAAAGAAAAAAGAAAAAGAAAAAACGTGCTCCCCTCCCCTTTTTTCTTCTTTTGCCTTAAGTCAGTATCTTCCCCTTCCACTAACTTTGCCCTTATAGAAATACCAGTATTAGAAAGCCTCATCACCATTCGTCATAAACTATCTGCTCTTAAAAAGGACAGAGATCTCTACATTGACCCGAATGTGATTATTGAGCTGTTTAAAGAAACAGAAAAGCAGGTTGAAAAGCTCAATGACCTGCGCACTGGTGACATTTGGAACTCGACTTCACGCAATCGCTTAAATGACGTGCTGGACGATGTGATGGCACTGTTATCACTGTTCTTTATGAGTATTGGAAGAAACAGAGAGAGTAAGCAAGGGGAATGTAAATAGAAAGAAAACAGCGAGACTAAATACACTTTTTAGGTCCAGCGGTGTACGTTCATTTGGTTACGGTAGAGGTAAAATAGATAAAATAGTATCCTATTATTTAAACTAACGATATATGCTTTTTTTTTAGCGTTATTTGGATCAATTAGCACACATGGGCACTTATACAGATACGATGTTATTGGAGAATAAAGAGAGACTCAATGACATTGAGACCATTCTTAATTCAGATACTTCTGAATCCTGTTTTGTTGAATTGTTGAAGCATAAATATGATCGTTGCAGTAAGTAAGTTTGATTTTTGTTGTTGGAGTGATCATCTTGAATATATAAAACATTCTTTATAGAAGAGACACTCGAGTCATTATTACTTTCAACACAGGATGTGTCTCCTACTTTGTAAGTGCTTTTTTTTTTTTTTTTTTTTTTTTTTGTTTATTCTAATTATAAGTGCTCATTCTTTTATTTAGAAAACCTTTACAAGAGAGTTTAGTGGGTTTAAGACGTGATTTGGCTCTTGTCGCTCAGAATCCTGCTGGTTTTAATGCTTCTGATATTAGAGAGATCCAAGAAAAGGTAAATACAAAAAAAAGAAAAACAAAGAGGCATGAGATAACGAGTCATCATCAAAACAAGGTACGCAAATTGGATAACTCCAAAACCGAACTCTTCCAATCAAACCCGAAAGGAAAAGCCCTGATTGAAGGACTATTGGAACAGCTCTATGAAGAGACACAAGACTTGATGGCCTCGAGAAACAGTGTCTCTGAATCATTGGTCCCCATTGTAGACAGATTGAAGCAGATCAAGGGTCAACTTGAGAGATTGGCATTGACACATAGATGGACACTAAGAGAGACAGATCTTTACACTTATCATGTAAGAACAATGTGAATGTATATATAAGAGAACCCTAATCATGTTTGCTGTATATATATATTCAGTTGCAACTTCAGGATGTAGAGAAACTAAGACAGGATGGCAAGTTTAGAGATTCAGAATCAGATGTTATACCTGAAGGACAGGCAGTAGTGAACTTTTTTTTGCGTGGATGTTATCGTATTATGGCAAAGATGTTGAGTGAGAATGTACCGGTGGCAGAGGCACTGATGCCGGTGCATAATCAATTGAGTACGGTACGAAGATGTTTGGTTGAGGTGACAAAGTGGGGTAAACCTGATTCTGGTAAGATTTATTATAAACTGAGTGTATAGTGTGATATTAATAATGATATGTATTATAGTACGAGATCTCTATCCGTAAGTATAAATATAAACAATGGGTATTCTCTATATTGATAAACACACGCTTAGATATCAAATGAAATTGGCCAGTATAGATAATATGAGAGTAAATGGTACATTCTGTGATGAAGATGGTAATATTCCCGAGGGACAGGCTATTTGTATTGCATTGTTAAATGAATGTTATGATATTCTTCATGAGTTGATTGCTGCTGTTGATACTTGAATGTATTATTGTAATTTTTATTATTATATCTAAACTAATTAATCATAATAATAAATAATATTTGCTTTTATTTGTTTTCTGCAAACATATCATCAAAGATGACCTTGACACTCTCATATACCTGATCAACAGGCTGATTACAAGTGATCTTTCTAACTTTGTCTTCCTTTTCATACATATCAATCACAGGCATACTTGTTTCGGTAAATACGACAAAGCGCTTTCTGATGGATTCAATGTTATCATCAACACGACCAGAGCTCTCTCCACGCTTCAAGAGACGCTTCAACATGATCTCTTCGGGACATTCAAAGTAGAGGACGAGTTTAGAGGGGACAACAACCTCTTCAAACTTGATGGCTTGATCCAACTTGCGAGGGAAGCCATCTACGAGGAAACGGGTGCCTTTGCCTTGAGCAATGGCTTCCTTCATGGCTTGTTCGAGGAGGGCAATGGTTACTTCCATAGGGACGATGAGGCCCTCACGGATGTAATGGTTGATCATGCTTCCATATTTAGATCCTTCACGTTTTTGCTCAGCACGTAATAAATCACCAGCTATTTTGTTTTAGTTTTAGTTTTTATTATTATTTATTTTACCAAGAAAATCCCATTCTTACCTGACAAGTGAACAAATCCATAATCCTTGGTCAATTTTTCACAGTTTGTGCCCTTACCAGATCCAGGTCCACCTTTTTTTTTTTAAAAAAAAAGATTAAATTGAGCACATTCAATATAAATGATATGTAATTTACCTAATACAAAGACAACAGTAACCTCTTCAAGTGAGAATGCAGGCACAGGCTTTTCTTGTTTGTCCTGCTTGGGAGTCTCCTCCTTTTCTTCTACTTTTCTAGGCATAGCTATTTATATGGTCAGAACACACACTGTCACTTTACTTTTATAAAGAGTCACTTTACCATTGCCATTCTTCGAAGTTGAGAAGGTATAATAAGCAGTTAAACCCATAGAAGCCACTGCCAACATGGCAGGTACACTAGGTGAGCCACTGTCTTTAGGTGCAGCACTCGAATATAAACGCTGAGTCAAGGGTTTCTTGAATGCAGAAACACGACATGCGTTGCGACGAAGAATGGCAGAAAACATGATGAAACTGAATGAATGACAAGGGGAGAATGAAAAAAGAAAAAATTTAAAAGATACATTATGAAAATGGCGGAGAGAAAAAGGTGATTCTATCCAATCATATTTTTATTTGTCTCTACATTGAATTCATAAAATCAATCACAACCTGATGCTCCATCAATCTGTCCCGTTCCATCGACATTTCTTCAATGACTTCCTCCAACCGTAATGCCTCCTCATCTCTATAATCATCAAAACAACTGGTCTGTCCTGTTCTATAGTGTCTATTCTCGCTGTAAAGGTGCTCTAATCCATCCAAGAGCAATACAATGGTACGAAGTTGAATCAATGGATAAATGGCGAGTTGCTCTACTTGCATCCTTAATGCATCTGCTGTATCAATACTATTATTGTTGCCCAGAAGATATAAATCACCATCAGATCCAAAGTGGATGTGATCCTCAAGTGCTACGAGATAGACAGCTGTCAGTGAGTCTTGTGACCATCCTACCCTATATAGCACATTTTCATTGTCTGTTGGTGCTGATAGTATCAGCATTGGTTTGAGTCCCATCTTTTTTAGGCAATGGACCTTCTCAATGGGTGCACTGTCATCACCATTCAACATGGGTAATATGGAGAGGTGGATACGAGAGTGCACTGGGTTGTCTTTGATGGTAAAGCCATGCAAAAAGATAAGCTCTTGGTTGGGCTTATCGACACCATAGGAGAGTAATAGCTCTTGATCTGCATCGATATCGACCAAACTCGTCAATTCCACACCCCTATGGGTCAATGTCCATCGCATAGTGGGTGTCTGAGCATGATTGGCAAAGTCAAACATGGGCAGCATGACCTTGCCCTTTGTCACCTCCATCTCCTCTGTTTCATAGTCACTATCCAGATCCACTACGCGGGACCAATAACAACAGTAAGCCCACTGGTACATCTCAAATGTAATGTCACCTGTCCAACCGGGTCCCAAGGACTCGAATGCTTGCATCAGATTTGATTTCTTTGTTCTATGTATCTGTTCAAGACAGGTGCCCTTGACGGTATAATCATCTTTGAATAGGAAATGAGTTTGCTTGAAGGAATCGAGGGTGGGTAAGATATTGATGTAGGGTGCCCAGTCCAGGGCAGTGTTGATATACCGAGCATAGATGAGAAAGAGGATCAGGACAAAGGACTCGTTTTCTTTGCTACGTGCTATCTCTTCAACATCTTGTTGCTCTACATCATCGTCGTTGGCCTCTTGGGCGAGCAATTCATAGAGCGTATCGGCAAATGGCTGATGGCTTAGCGCCACGGATGCACTTAGTATTTGATGAAAGGGTATGATCAAGATGGTTGTATCTTTTTTGATGTCTTTTTTGGCAAAGAGTCCATTTCCTGCAGTTTCAGTGTGCTTTATTTGAGCAAGCGAATCTTGCTGATTTGACCATGTCAAGAAGGATTCCATTATGAAATGACAGAGAAAAGCAAGGGTGCATAAATAAAACGAAAACTGAAGTCTAAAATAATGAAAAAGGGAGAAAAATAAATTAAAGTCACAGAGGCAATGTTTTTTTTTTCTCTTTCTTTCTAATAATAATAAAGAATGAGTAATAAACCAAACAATAGATTAGAAACATGGGGAAATGAGGCAACAATGAACCTCAATGCGATTATTTACCAAAATATACTGTCTTCGCCTTATTTCAGATCGCTGTAGTGAGTATTTTTTTCCTTTTACCATTGATACGCGTATTTCGCTAAATCTAACATTTTTTCACAAGTGAAAAGAAGACCTTTCATGAAATTGTAGATGAGATTTACAATCGAGGTATTTTGTTTACAATATATTGAAATCAACACTATTTACTCATATTTTATATATTATTTTCTTTAGTTTATGTCTTGGGTAAGTGGATATATAGAGTATCAACAACATACATGATTGATTGATATATTTGAATATAAATATAGCACCTTTTTTAAAGGGAACCCAGCCGTCTACTGCTTTTTGTTGTCTCTACAAAATGTGGACACTTAGACTCACAATTAAACAAATCGAAAATATGATTGATCATGTCGACTCAACGTAAGTAAGACACACAAATATATAATATTTATATAAAAATAGAAAGAAAACTTACGTCATAACTATCAGCTATATTCGTGCTATTGGCTTCTTATATCTGCGTTATGTGTGTGCACCTGCTCAGTTATGGGATTGGTTTCAGTATTATTTAGAGGATGAGGAGGAAGTTGAAGTGACAAGTGGTCCAAAACCTCAAAAGATGTAAGAATAACAATTGGATAAAGTGATCCATCAAGCTAATCATTATTAAAGGACAATTGGTCAGTTATGCCGCTCTTTAATTACCGAGCAAAAGTTCCAAGGTACAATGTTACCTCGTATTCCTGTACCAATTGCAAGAGATTTAACAGCAAAGTTGGAGGATTATGACAGAGAAAATAAACAATCAAGGTATTTTTTTTTTTTTTTGTTACAATCCTATATACTCATTCTTTGTACAAAATATAGTGGACATCGCAAAGACGATCGCTCTTACTCAAAAGAAAGACATAGATCACAAAGTCCTCGTCGTAGATCAAGAAGTCCTCGTCGTAGTAGAAGAGATGATTATGAAGATAGAAGAAGATCGAGAGATAGAAGAGATGAATATGATGATTATGAGCGTAGATCTCGAGATGGCAAAAGATATAGAAGCAGATCTCGAGAGGATGATCGTAAAAGATATAGAAGCAGATCTCGAGATGATGATCGTAAAAGATATAGGAGCAGATCTCGAGAAAGAAGTCGACACTATTCAAGAGATAGTAGACGATAATTTAAACTATTAAACTAAAAGTAAATAAATGCAAAAAAGGTATTCCAAAAATAAAAAATCATGCTTTTTATATATAGAAATCCTGTTTAATGGAGCTTTTTGATTGGCTAGATATCAATTATAAATATGTACACAAAGAAAAAAAAAAAGTGAATCTCTCGCTTGGATTCAGTCATCAAAAGGGAATGACAATAAAAAGAAAAACTCTTTCTTTTTATTATTACAATAGTATTATTTTTTATTTTGTATATACAATATCAAGTCAATTTAAATAAAAGCAACCAAGCACTTGGAAATGGGTAATGAATTACCAATTATGTAATATGAAATGATAGACTTAATTTTAATAAAGTGTTATATTTTATCGTATTGAATCTAATCTACCAAATCGATACACTATATTGGATTACAATGCAAAGTGATATGCCACTTTTTAGTTTAATAAATAGCAAAGTTGTCGTTTCAAAAGATCATTTATTATTAATTCAACCGAGTATCTATATGAGTTTACACTTTTATAAGAAAATGAAAAGTCAAAGTTTATATTTTTAAGTATCTTTTTCTCTATATTTCTCTGAACCGAGAGTAACACAAATTCTTTAAAAATATAGCTTTTGGATACCATGAGTCAAATCTTCAAATTGGTTCATTTACTATTCAAGCGTTCGTTTACTTGTACGGTGTCTCCTTCTCCTTAAATAGATTCTACAGCATAAAGAGAGAGAGAGAGAGAGAGAGAGAGAGAGAGACGAATGAATAGCGTATATTTGCTGTTTCAAAAGGTTCATAAGCCAAGGTTTTTTTTTTTTTTTTTTTTTTGCATACTTACAAATGACCCGGGGGTTTCCGATAAGACAATACTTCCACGTCATGATTAAACGTAAAACAAAGATCTAAACCAGTTTTATAAAAAAAAAAAAAGCAGACAAGAACCGAAGTATAAATGCCCTTTTTACTAATAGTTTGGTGATAAAAAAATTTGCTTTGAAAAAGGAGAAAGGCAGTCGATGAAATAGTTACAAGAATATAGCCCGAATTGAGTGGCATTTTTCTTATCTTTTCTTATCCCATATTTGGAAATTGATGTGTGAATATTCTCCGAGATCACAATTTCCGCAGTGTGACACGCGCTGATAATAAGCCTAAAACACACACAAAACAAGCTCTTGCTATCTTTCGATTGATAACATTTTTACCCAGTTTGTCCAAACTGTAGATAATGTCATCACCCCATTCTATATTTGCTTGTGTGCTGTTTTGCTCAGACCCGTTTATTACTCTTTTTCCTTTTTTTAATCTTTCTTTTATAATAAACATCATTGGCTTTTAGTACCGAATTAAAATGATATCATCTCTACATAGCTGTCATTACTAGTATATATCTCTAAGACAAGATGATAAAAGTAAAAGTAATGAACTGTTAATGAGAAACCTCTTGATTTTACTGAGTTTAATAGATTCGTGATACAAACTTTTCCTGTTTCCCTTTGATTTTACTATTATTATATAACCTTTCCTACCAAAATGAAGCTGTGGAATGAAACCCAAAACTAAATTCTTGTGCCAAAGTTTTTTTTATTCTAAAGAATAGAGAAAAATAAAAATAAAATCCCCTGAAAAAACCAAAGACCAGGTACAAAGTTTTCTTGTTTTTTTCCCTTTAAGTTAAAGAATATCAGTCACATGTGATATTAGCATAAGAGATAACAAAAAAGGCAGCCTTTGGTACTTATTGGACTAGCGATCCAGCTCCAGACACTCAATTTGTGTTACAAAATAAAAAAAAGTGATCGCGTTAAAATATAATTAAATATATGGTTTGAGCCAATTCGTTTCTCCCTTGTTTCCTTTCTTGTCAGTTTATTACAACAACTCATTAAAAAAGATTGGTCTTGAATTAAAAAAAAAAAAAAAAAAAAAAGCACTCGTACACCACATTATACTATACGCCTTTTCTTTCTTTTTCTTTCCATTTCACTTGACTTTTTATTTCATTTCTTATTTTTTTTTTTTTTAAAAAAAAAAAAGTCTTTCTCTTATTACTTGTATGGTAATATTTGTATATCCGCATTATAGCCATCTTATCACACCACCATGTCGTTAATTAACACACCAAAAGCATCTAAAACCACACGCATAATGGATCAACTACTTTCTGAATCGCTCTTCCCTGAGGGAAGTGTCAATGTATCAAAGGGGTCGTCAGTGGAGGGAGCAGAAAACAGCAAGTTGTCCGCTAAAAAAGATCCTTTGGCAAGTCAAGTCTGGCGAATGTACACAAAAGCAAAGGACACACTTCCAAACGGCAGTCGTATGGAGAATTTGACCTGGAGAATGATGGCAATGGCATTGACAAAACAAAGACTAGCAGAATTAGAAAATGTAAAGCATGAAAACAGCAGCATGGATATTGATGATAATATTCAGCCATCTGCAGAGGAGAGTCATCCTACCACACCACCAGTTGCTGATGACACGACTGGTTTGCTTTCATCATCGGCACCTCCTTATACTATGAATGACTTTTTTAAAGAGAACAAGAGCCAGGAGAACCCAAATGTATTGGTGTCTGGTAGTTCGCGCGCTGTGATAGACCAAACTCCTGTCTACAAGGTAATCATCATAAATAAAGCGTAAATATATATATATATATATATATATATTGGCTGTTTATTTATGTAAACATATATTTTTTTATTTATATATTTATACTATATATTTTATTTATATATACTAATCTACTTTATTTATTTTTTTATATCAAATGATAGGCTGCCAAAAGAAGAGTCAGACCTCCCTCTTTTATTGCCAATAATAGCATCACTATACCCTCGCTTGATGAAGATGAAGACATTGGTCATCAGTATTCTAGAGAAGATCCATATGGCATTCAAAGCCATTCTGTACCCTCTACGTCTTATTTTATGGACGGTAGCAGTGGTAGCAATGTTAATAATAATTCATATGAAGGAATATCGCCTCTACAGCACTATCCTAGCGCAACAGCTTCATCAGTGCTCCAGCATCAAAAAGATCCTTATCAAACTCCATCACCTATGGAGAACTCCCCCTTCTATTTTGGAATGCATCCTATGCCTGATCCAACTATCAGCCCACTTGGACTAGAACCACATCGTCATTCATCATTACCACAGGAGAACCGTTCATTTACGACGAATCCTGGAGGTCTTAGCTTTGAAGAGATCCTATCAGTTTATTACAACAACAATAACAACAGCAACAACAATAGCAGTAGCAGTAACACTATTGGGCAACACCTCATGAATGGCCCAGAATCTCCAGGATTGCTCAATATACAATCATTGCATTTATCTGCAACTGACTCACCCTCGCCTCCGTTCATACCATCATCGCATTCAGTATCCAGTTCAGATTACCATAGTCACGACGAAGACGAGATGTATGATGAGGGAGAAGACCCATTACCATCACCGGCGAGTAAATACAAGAAAATGAGAACCTCAGAAAACCAAGGCTCTCTAAAATCATCTGCTAGCGCAAGCAAGTCTCAATGCTCCAACTGTCGGACAACGACCACTCCATTATGGCGAAGAGATCCACAGGGTCACCCTCTCTGTAATGCCTGTGGTCTCTTTCTAAAATTACATGGTTCTGTTCGACCGCTTAGTTTAAAGACGGATGTCATCAAGAAGAGAAACAGAAATAGTAGTGCGATCACCAATGCCAAAATTACAACCAACGACAAGTTAAAGACAGTTGGAAAGCAACAGCGGCCCTCCGAGCGGTCTGCTTCCTTTAGTATACCTCCAAAGAATGAATCACGGCATCATCACCAAGGGCGGACCAATGTCTACATTGCACCCAATCAACAGCCGATGCGACCCATCATACCTGCCAGATCCCCCTCTAGCAAAAGACAGAGTGGTTCCACATCACCGCTCATGACAGCAACCCATTCCAGTGCGGGAAGCCGGTCTCCCCTATTTGGTGGTGCACCAGTGCCAAAAACATCATCCACAACAGAGGCAGCAACAAATGCAGCGGTACACGCCATCTTGGAATCAATAGGTATACATCTAGATAGTCTACCTGTAGAGCTTTTACCTCTGATTGCATCAGCTGCCAACTATCATGCTGTGAACAGGCAGAGAGAGACGCAAAAAGAGGGTCCCTTAGTAATGAATTTACTCGGACAGCAGCAGCAGCAGCAGAATGGAGTGACACCGCTTTCGCCAGACTTACTACAACATTTGATACAGCAAAAATCTGCCAATGCTTATTCGAATGATGATCAGAATGCCTCCTAATTTTTTTTTTTTTCTATACTATGCCTCTATGTTGTTATTTTCTTTCTCTCTCTTACAAATAAGTTTTGATATGTAATTTCTTTTTGTGTTTTACTGTATTCATATAAGCTTTGATGACACATCATGTACCCTTTTTTTCTTTCTTTTTTTTTTTTTTTTAAAAAAAAACCTGAAACAAAGATAATTATACATATATATTAATGTATGTAAATGTATTTTATTGTATTAAAGCCTTTTATTTATTATATGTTATGTATATCCATTGCTGATGCTACAAATTCATTTTAACTTATTTTAATTTTAATTTATCTAATCTTAAATCCAATGGAGAATGGAAACATCCTTCCTCTTTTGATCATCATTGTTCATTTCTAATGATACTAAACGATCTCTATTAAGTAATGCACTTCTATATTGCTGTTCATTATGAGCTTAACTTAATATAAATGATCATAGCAGAAACTTTTCGATTTTTTTTTTACAATAGTTTTTTGTTTGAATCTGTAAATGGATATCTTCAAAAATATTTATTTATACGCCCATTTCCTAAGTGATTTGTTCAAACATTGACAAACACAAAAAAAAAAGAACATCTTGAATCTTAAAACAGTAGAATCGGGTTACTTTTTTTTTTTTTTTTTTTGCTTTATAGATAAAAGATAGATAGGTAGATAGATAGATAATGTTATGCATAAGAATCTTTTAAACCAATAAAAATAGCTTGAAATAGATAAACTTTATATTGTAGGCTTTTTTTTTCTAGATCACTCAGGAGGCTTTTATGCATTGTACTTTATAATTTATATATGGTTCAAGGTGGTATTAATATGCGTTTATTGATTGTTTACAAAGATGACTCATTAAGTTTTCGTTTTGTTATATTCCATAAACATAAAATTGCTGTTTTTATACAGAACTTTCTGATATATATATTTAAACCAATTGGTCGAGGGGGAAAGAATAAGATCTAATTGTTTTGATAGCTGAAAACACAGTATATCTCAACGGTTCTGTCTTGAAAATCTCAGATTATCACTCAAAAGGTATAAGTTTCTCCTTATTCATGACTCCATGCTTCTTCCAATCTCTCACATAATCAAACAGGTAGTCGAGGCAGGAAAATAAACATGAGAGAAATTATCATTGATCTAAATCAAGAACAATAAAGCTACTTTACAAATGATACAAATGTTAGATTATGGTCGGGCCTTTGGCAGAGACCTCATCAATGCCACTCCACTCGTATATAACAGAACTACATCGTATTCATATTAGTATAGTAATATACAAAAAAAAACAGCATTCTACACCTGCTGTTGCTGCATCAAGATAGTTCATCACGGAGGCTACCCATCAGTTACATCTGAAAAATAGACCAAGGGGAAAGAGGCAGATCGTTACCTCTCACTGACACCACATGGTTTCACTTCACCTTTGATCCCATCGTGTTCATATGGAAAAAATAATTGGACTCACAAATTTACCGCACAGAAAGGTTTTTTTCCAATTAGACAGTTATATCTTAAGGTAAAGATATCCGATAAAATGATATTTTTTCTGATGTATTCTATTAAGTGTTGCCAAATATAAGGTGCTGGTACAATCAGCAATGGATATTGGTAGGGAGGCTTTTTTTATATCTTTTTTCGAGCTCTTATTCTGGTAGTTTCTTATTCATGATGTATACCTTTGGTATTAAGTAAATAACCGATAATACGAATTTCAGCTACAGGCGACGCCTTGTCAATTGCATTTTAGTGAGTAAGGTCCAAGTATATTAGAGCACAGCTATTTAAGATTAGATACAGGTGCACCTTCTCGCGGTCAGCCTTGTTACAATTGCTGTGAAATGACAATCAACCAATAGTCCTTTGCATTTGTATTAGTAAATAAAAGATTTTTTTTTTTTCTTGCTATTTAAAGTATTGTATTCTATATTTTGATGCCAATGGAAATTAAACTTCATTGAAGGTAGCTCCTTCAAATGAGGAGTATGGCACATCGAAAGAGTAGTCAATAAGTATTAGATTAAGAAACCTCAACGCATGCCAGAAAGATCGGTTCAATGCTCTGATTCAATATCACTCGACAATAAGATCGAAAGAAACTTGAAATTAAAATGTATTAGACATCTTATAAGGTACTTTGAAAAGATAAGGAATAATTCAGTAATATTGAATGCTTCAGCCACCTTTATGTGAGGTGAATTTGTGAGTTATTGGTTTTTTCCAAACGATTTGCGCATTTTGATTTTTTTTTTTTTTTTTTGCGTGTCAGGCCAATTCTTTTTGCGCATTTTTGTATATTTTGTATTATAAAAAAATCAAAATGCGCAAATCGTTTGGAAAAAACCAATATATTACTTTTCCATATTAGTAAATTGAAGTTAAAGTTGACGTGAGCTCTGAGATTCAAAAATTTCCCTGATGGTATTCAATTCAATTTCGCTCAACCAAATCAAATTAACAATGTGAATGCAGTTTCCTCGCTGTTACTATGCTTATTTATTAAAGATAAAACATGATTAAGCGTTGATAATCATATACTAATTTTTTCTTGTTATACTTTTAATGATAATAATATATAAGAAAATAGCCCACCTTTAGAGCTCTTTCATTGAATGGTTTTATTAGACTGATTTGAACACTTCAAAATTTCTCATTAGAAGTTAATCGTTTCCATACAAGATTATTAGTTCATATTAATTCATTTCTATCAAATCCCCTTTTAAAATTTAACCAACCTCTAAAATTATTGGACCAATTATATGAACGAAATTTATCATGGCTTCAAAATATACACGGCAATATTTTAAGTAGAGAATATCAATGTATTTTGTATAAAGATGTATTGAGGAAAGCAAATTTTAAGTGTAGCTTTTGTGAAAATATCAACTCTGAAATGTAGTCATCGGTCGTGTTTCAAAATATAACAATAATAAAAGCGATCCTTATCTTTACATTAACTGTTTTACATGAGACTATCTGAGATTATTGATAAGGTTTTATATGAACTGCTCCATATCATATTCTTCTCGACTTAATAAGAAGAAAAGGTGCAGTATTAGTATATTAATTTATTGTTTTTTAATTTATTAATTTAGAACGATTTAGAATGAAATAGTTTTGAACAGAACAAATGTTTAAATCATTTAAATGAGAAAAAAAAAAAAAAATGTAACACTCAGACTCATATCATGCCAAAAACAAAGTTTATAAAATGAACAAATGAAAGTCTGCAGTGACCAAGTAAATCTGAAACAAAATGTGCCTGCAGCTATTTTAATTTCCAAGTTTGGACTTGTGTAAACAGTCTAGATATTTATGGTTATTTTGTCTATACTTTTTGTTACCAATAGACTTCTGTGATTCGTTAGACTCATAATTATTAAAAAATTGGATTTCGTGTATTATCAAGAATGAAGTTGAGTTAATATGCTATATCTATTTCGATAAAACATCCAAAAAAAAAGGTCTTTTAAAAAAGATGATTTGGTATTTGATATAATGCTTTTCTCCAGCTACTCTCTTTTTTTTTTTCAAGAGAAAAAATATAGGGGCAATATATAAATATGTTGTACGATTAGTTCTGTGTACAGTTGATTTTCTCTGGTTCACCTGAGTGAGTCATGTCATATCCAAAAAGCAGAATTTATGAATGGTTCGCCGGAAAAAAAGAAATACTAACCCCGACTCCGTTTTCATCTGTAGTTTTCATATAAATATAAATCTGATTTCTACATTTTTATTTCTTATTTTACATCTATTTTATTCTATTCACATCTATTTTCTTGTATTAATTACTTTACATGGCATTCAGAGAAGCACTCGAAGAGGGGGTTACTGCTACAAATTATGGTGCTGTGACTCCCCCAGCTGAATTAAGCAAAGAAGAGCTAGATCTTTTACAATCTACTCGTCCAGGATATGGTTCGCGATCTATTATGGAAGTAGCACTCAACATCGTTAATTGCACTGTAGGAAGTGGTATTATCGGCTTACCTTACGCATTATTCCTCTCAGGCTTTTCTCTGGGTGTACTTATTTCAATCTTTGTCAGCATTTTGACTTATTTCACAGTTTACACTTTAATTCTGTCGGGTCAAAAGAGCCAAGTTTATAATTTCCCTGCTTTGGCTGAGCTAGCAATGGGAAAATTTGGTTTTCATATTCTGAATTTAATGGTTTTCATTCAAAGTGCTGGAAGTGTACTTAGTTACTTTATTTGTAAGTACATTTATAGCATCAATTGAGAGCGGGATAATGAGAGAGGAGTGTTAAAAACAAAAGTCAGAATATTTATTAACATTTTATTCTCATGCTTTAGTGGTTGGTGATACTATTCCTGTTCTTTTAGGGTTGTATTTCCCACAATATCCTTTACTAGCAGACCGTCAACTAGTCACTATCTTTGTCAGTCTAGTTATTGTAAGTATTATACAATCGACTTACGCTGACGCATCAGATTAATCGTTGTTTTAATATAGATTTTCCCTCTCAACTTGTACCGTTCCATTGGTGCCTTAGCCCGTTGGTCGGCGTTTTCCGTGTTTTTGCTACCTGTCATGATCGTCACTGTTCTTATTAGAGCACCAATGTACGCCCCCGGCCATGAAGCTCCTCTTCTTACTGTTGGAAATGATCCTATTTCTACTGTCGGAACCATGTCATTTGCATTTGTTTGTTCACAGGTCGTTTTTTCCAATTATTTATCACAGGAAAAGCAGCAAGTAGACTCTTGGAGTATCACGTCATTTATTTCAACTTTGATTAGCTGGGGAAGCTCCATGACATTCGCTGCAATCGGTTATTTAAGTTTCGGAAGTGATGTTTCCTCGAATATTTTTAGCAACTTCCCCATTGATGATCCGATTATCAACGTAGGCCGTTTTGCCTTAGGCCTTTCGATGGTATTGACTGTCCCGTAAGTATTTATTTGGAGTATATATATATACTTGAACAGTAGCTAACTCATATTTATAGAATGGGATTTTATCCTGCTAGAGATGCTATTCAAAGAACATTGGGCTTTGAGTCAGATAAACGTCAACCCACGTCAATTCAGCATTATTGTGTAACATTTGTTTTGTTCGTTGTTCTTTTGGTTGCGGGTGTTCATGTTAACTCTCTTGGTAAAGTTTACTCTTTTGTCGGTGGTGTTGCTTCATCATTCTTGGCCTACATCATACCTGGTATTATCTACATCACTGTTTTCCATCCTGAATGGATACCAAAGATTAGAAGTTGCTCTTCTAGTAGAGAATCTGAGCCTCTTATTGAAAATAGAGATCTGAAAATGAGAATGTCATCCACATGGTGGCTTGACATCGCTTCTGTTGTACTTATCATTTTCGGTGTTATGGTTGTATCACTAACAATTATTCGCGCATTTTAAATTTAATGTTCTCTCTGTAAATATCCTTTCCCCTACGTAATTTATATACCTCTTTACAAATCTAATTCTATACCACAATAATAAATATTTGCATTTTTAAAATCATATTTCTCTTTATCTTTGTTTTAAAGTTTCAAAAAAAACACACACACTTAATATTATTTTGATCATCACTTTTACTTTATTCGATATACAAACAAACATTCATCTTTTATGGTCTTTGTGATAAATTCTGGAATACAAAATAAAATAAAAAAGAAATTCTAGACAGCATGTGCAGACGCAATACGTTGTATTTCCTAAGTAAAAATGGTCAGTTCAAAGTTTTTAATTTTGAGAAAAAAAAAAAAAGTTACCATCGCCAACTCATCCATGTTGGATAAGTCAGAATCTGTATCAAATACATCTCTACTCAACTTCAGAGAGGACGAGCGCATAGGTGCCCCTGAGCCTAAAATATTTCAGAAGTTAATATTATGTATAGAGAATTCCAAGGTTATTCCCCTATCACCTACCATTTATTGGTTTATTTTCTTTACTTTCAGTCGAAGGAGATCTTCGCCTACTCATGTGTGAAAGACTATTTGATCTGACAGGAAGAGATCCTGGTTTAAATACATTTTTGGTTGGTTCATTTAATGAAGTTGGAGATAATAAAATGTTCTAAAAAAAAAAAAAGAGTCAGCGATTAAAAAATAACACTGTTGAGACGATTTAGTAAACTTTACCTCATCGGAACACACTTTATCCAATTTCCGTTTGTCATTTTCCAATGATAGAATTGCCTCATCTAATCTTTTTAAAACATTTCCTGTACTTGAAATCTCATCACCATTATTCTGTATAAGTTTCGAATTTGATGATGTACTATCTTGTTTACGAAGATATCTAACAAAGCGACTTCCATTGTTTGGATTTCCATCTGCTTCAACTGAGTGTTGCATTTTTGAGTTGTTGATTTTTTGCAAAACAAATAATTTTTCTATAGTTCCTTTGGGTATCATTTCAGTGTCATTAATTATATCAAGCAGTGTTCTTTCGGGAGGCAAATTTTTTTCTAAATGATAAACGTTTTTTTTTTTTTTTTTTTTGTTAATATGAATTACAATAATACAGAAATATAAAAATGAGTGTACTTTTACCTTTTCCGCTTACTGACAAAGTCATACAATAAGATGTTTCCTCCTCTTGAGGTAAATGGAATTTTTCCAGTGCAATTTGAGTTAATTCTGATATCTTTGTAGTAGTCGAGATAGCGACTAGTTTATCTATTCTTTCTTGATCTGATTTGTTACTGTTTAATTGGTGTTGAGTTTGTGGATCCATTCTTAATAAACTACTCTTCCGAATAAGACCTATACCGCTGAGCTTGGCGTGAGTCTCCAGTGCAGTCTTTTTTTGCTTTATACTTGAGGCGTAATAAGATATTTTTACATAGACCTGCCCTCCAGCATTGTCGATTGTACGTTTGATACGTTTGTGTAAGGAAAATCGAATAACAGAATCTTCTCCGAAACGAGCTTTAGCTCGTTGTCTTGCTTTAGAAACACCTACACGGGTGACTTTAATAGTTGGCTGTTCTTGTGATAAGCGTTTGATATAAGTCAATGATGGCATTGGTGTGGTAAGATGATCACTTAGTGATTCCAATATCTCTAGAGGTTTATCCTGAGGAGATAATGTAATTTCATCTATATATATGTCGATTAAAAATTTAAGTTTCCGTTCATTTCTATAAATACGTACCACTGTCCATAGATTTTACTGTCAAAAAATACTCAATACCGTTTAGACTTGAGCGATTCGAGTTTTCTATCAGGGGTATATGAAACTTTTGTAAAGCTAATTTAAGCAACTGATCCGCATTCATGTCTGGTGTCACAGCAACAGTATTAAACATAGCTCCGACGTTAATATTGCCCGAGAATATACGTAGTACATGATATTGGTTATTTTCTGCTTCTTCAAGGGTGGTCATAGTAGCATTCGTGCTCGTATCAATTTTTGGAAGATTCTCAGGCTTGTCTTTCTTACCAAGAGAAAAGAGCCTTCGTAAACCGGATACTTGTTTTTGAGGTTGCTGAAGGTATTGGATCTCTTGAGCATTAGTCTGATGAGGGAGGGTAGGGGGTGGGGGTTGAGCGTTAGTTGCTTCACATTCTGTTTCCATGATGTTTTGACTGAGTGAGTTTTCTTCCAGATTAAGAAGAGGTTTAATTGGCTCACGTTTAGGCGTTGGTGTTACAGGTGTGCCATCTTTGAGGTGCTGGTCAATGATGGGATCCACTGTTACAGGAGTAGCACCTTTCTCGTCTTCTTCCATATCTTCCGTATCACTTTCGTCAAAGACAGTATCAGGCATCTCTTCCTTCCATTCTTCGAAAGCTTCCTCATATGTACCTTCGCTGTCCTCACTTGTAAGAATAATCTGTACCTGGCATTCTAATTTTTTTGAAAGCTGCACCTTTTTCTTTTTGCCTTTTGATGAGGGTTTATTAACAGGACTACGAAAGAACTGTAACTGATCAAGTGAGGTTACCTTTAATAAAAATATATTAGTTAATAATTAATTTTTTAAAGTTTAGGTTGATTTATTCACCTCCACATTTCTATGTTTATTTAAACGTGCTAATCTTTCAAATGGTGTCTATATTTGTATGTATTTACGAATGATTATAAAAATAGGAGGGAGCTATTATAAATAATTTTCATAATATATCCAATAAAGCATTATCCTTACTTCAATATTTTCTGCCGGTATATATCCAACTTCTGCTGTTTTAAGTGCTTTGACCAACCACCAGTATGAGTTTGAATCATCCATTAATATCATGGCATCACCTTTCACTACTGAGGCTTGACCATCAGTAGTTGCAACAAAAGTATGAAGAGCATAAATAAGATCGAAATCGATGTTTTCATCAGGAATACTAGATGAAGATGAATATGTCGAATAATTATCTTCATCCTCATTCTCGTTGTCGTCAAATCCTTCCTCTCTTTCCTCCTCTTCCTCTTCCTCTTCTTCCTCTTCTTCTTCGTAAACAGTTGTGACTGGAGAACTGGACAGAATAGAAGGTGGCTTTTGGCTTATTCCGTCTTGCAATGGCGATCCTGAAGATGTTGGCCATTGCTGACGGGTTTTTTGGTAACGCTCACGAAGAGCGTCTATTGAACTATGTCTTGACATTTTCTCTCTTTCCGTTTGCTTTTATTTAACAATAGTATTTATATTAAAATTATATAGCAAAAAAAAAATAATATACAGAAAGGTTGATTTCAAAAATAAAAGAGTAAAAGTAACAAACAAGCAAAAGTGAGTTAATAAAATTAAAATCAAAAGAAAGAAGAAGAGCACGTTTTTTTACTGTCTCTAAACCAAGAAGAAATCCATGGTGTACCCAAGTCAATTTAGCTCCCGAAATCAATCAATTGAAGGACAATTATTATTTAATAACCGATGTGCTTGTACAGTATTTCCGTATCAATTTGTCGCAATCTAAAATTATCTTGTCGCGATCTAAAACTTTACTTATCGCATTTCCAAATTTAGCTTGCCGCATTTTTGGATTTAGCTTGTCGCATATGAAATTTTCGCTTGTCGCATTTGGAATTTTCACTTGTCATGGTTGAGACTTTCACTTGTCGCAAGTAAAAATTTTACCTGGCGCATTTGATCATTTTATTTGACGTATTTTTTTTTTTGACTTGTCGCATTTTTACCAAACACACAAATAAGAGGATGCAAATTAAATAAGATTTTTATTTAAACAATCATATAAACAGCTTTCAGAATGCTTGATGATATTGTAAAGATGACTTTGATGAACTTGATTGCAAGCTTCGGTGATTCGATCCTGCAAGGTTTCCTCATTAAGCAATTTTATTCTTCTAATCTTACTCTTAGTTATAGACCAGAATTGCTCTATTGCAATAGAAAAATGAGTTTTTCCGACTGTGATCAGGGTCGATCATGAGTCAGAATATCATAAGGGTGTTCTAGAAAACTATAGAAAAATGAGATTGATGAGATTGAATTAGATTTAATAATTCAAAAAGGAGAATACATCAATAGAGGCTAAATATTGGCTGAAATGGTAGGAGACAATATATTATTGACTTTGCTTGTAAGAAATTGATAGTTTCATTATAAGTGTTTGTGAGAGCTAAGTGCTTAACCAATAATATATAACAACTAGCATTATTCCCTTCTTTTTCTTTGTCTTTCTCTTTTTGAGATCCCGTTTTAAAAGTTGGTCATTTCGAAATGGTGAAATGAAACTTGAAATCTTGAAAAGAAACGACTCTTTTTGAAATAAATCAATTCTAAAATAAATTGTATTAACATGTTTTTATTTTATAAAATATTATGAAATTATCATTGTGAATGAATATAAACATAAGCGATCCTTAATGAAGTAATAATAAAGAAAAGGGGCTAGAAAAAAAAAGAAGACACTGTTTTTTTTTTAATTGTCTCATATTAGACAGGATAAACAGTTATACAGTTATCTTTAATTGGCTAATTTTTATTATGCGTGACTACAGTAGATTAGTTTGTTCGAACTTTTTTTTTTGTTTGCGTTGGAAGTCCACACAAAAACAAAAAAACGAACAAATGTTTTTTCAATTTGTGTGAAATTGAACTCCCCTAATGTGGACCATGACCAATCCTTCCTCGAAGCTCGCCGTGTAAAAATTATCTACTTTTTCTTCCCCTCTCCACCGCTAACAGCTCGGGTGGGTCAAACCTTTCTGAGCAAACTTCTCGACAACAATTCGATTAATCGATCCTACCGCCCTGGGAAACACCGATTCATCCAGTGGACACTTCAACATCATATCCCATTCATTACTTTTACTCCACAAGACATGATCAACTTTCTGGGGGATATACAGGATCAGTACTCTTACGAGGATTCAACACTTCAACTATTTCGGGTCGCAGCCACTCACTGGAAATTCCTTTTTGATAGAAAACTCTTCCATCCACTCTAAATCACCGACTCAATACTATCCTTATTATCACTCACTTTAAATAACCTCAGCGAAATTGATGACTAGTCATCTTCCAACACTATAGTTTTAGCCTTACTTTCCCCTTCTTGTATGATTTAGGTTCCACCTCTTCGCAATGTGTAGCTTTTTGTTTTGTTTCTTTTTTTAAAAAAATAAAGATTATAGCACACATCACATTTCTTATTTAGTATTCTTATGTCTAATAACTAATTATTACTTCGAATATGCAGCTCAAATAATAAAATATGAAGCAGCGAAACACGCACAGGTGTTCTTTTATAATTTAAAGAAGCACATTTTCAAAAGTCAATGTGCACAGATATCTCTTATTTTTATTCTAATATAATTTCAAAATCAACCCAATAAATCATATAGCTCTCTAAGTTACATTTTCATCTATGGGAAATTCTAATAATGTATGGTAAGTCCCTCAAAGACCGATCCATTGATACTTACTGACGTTAACTAGGCGAAACGAAAAACACAGGACGTCTTCTTGGTCGAGGGGTCGATCGGTCAGTCAACTCACATACCACTGGCTAACGTTGTTCAAAGTTGAGACCGTCCTACAGAGGTGTTCATGTTAGTACTTGTGGGTAGAAAGACGGCAAATCTTACATCATGAAAAGTAGTAATTTGAACAAGTTATGGAGATTATTACGTAATGTAACGATCTGTATTGAGTTAATTATTCATACCTGTAAGTTTTATACTTATCATGAACGGGAAACTTAAGTCATACACGTCTAACTATGTGTGTTTTCCGTCGAGTCCATACAGATGGTCATCTATGGGAAATTCTAATAATGTATGGTAAGTCCCTCAAAGACCGATCCATTGATACTTACTGACGTTAACTAGGCGAAACGAAAAACACAGGACGTCTTCTCGGTCGAGGGGTCGATCGGTCAGTCAACTCACATACCACTGGCTAACGTTGTTCAAAGTTGAGACCGTCCTACAGAGGTGTTTATGTTAGTACTTGTGGGTAGAAGACAGTAAATCATAAATTATAAAGAGGTAATTTGAACAGGTTGTCGAGATGTTTGCCCAGCGTAATAATCAATAGCCAGCAGTTTTTATTTGTACTTACAAATTAATGGAAAAATTGTTTAATAAACCGAAAAATTGCAATTGTTTCGGTAGTGTTGTTCTTCATCGTTTGCATTTTGATGGTCAACTATGGAAGATCCTAAAAACGTTATTAGTCTCTCAAAGACCGATCTTTTGATATTTATTAGATTTTTTGGGGGGGAATAATCCGAGGCATCCAAGTTCGTACTCTATAACTGTTTATTTTTGAGCTGAACTAACTAATAACAGTTCTGTAACTGTATCCAAAAACCCGGTTCACGTACTCATTTATTAATTCTAATCCTTTTTTTTGAAAAGTGATGTTTAAGTTAATCTCACTGCATTTTAATTACAAATTTGAGTCTAAAGCAATGTACGTGATGTGAAAAGTAAAAAAAATTTTCCTGAAATTTATTTTGGACAATTTTTTGATTACTTTTCACATCACTTACATTGTTATAGGATTGCTATAGGATAAAAAAAGAAATAGAAATAAAAATAAATAATGTTTTACGGCGGTCTTTTTTTTGTCTTTCAGTATCAAAGTCTAGATCTAACCACATATTTCGTAAGTCTATGAAATTTGTAAGTTTGCAAAAGGCTTCAGAAGTTAATGCCGCTATTTAGGAGTCGTTTAGTTTCTATACGCGTCTAGAATTTTTGGTTCGCTAAATTGAGAACACAAAAATTACGTCTCGTTAAAGAAAGACGAAAATTATTTACCTTCGCATCGGTCGTTCTCTGATGTAAAACCCTTTTAGCTTTCCACCTCAACCGTTCTGTCAGCCGTCTTAGATCTTACGCCCATAGACGCTAACCCCGTGATCCTGCAGAACCTCATCTCCTTCCACTATCTCATCGTTTACTCTTCTCGCGCAGTAGTTCACTAAGACTCGGTAGGGTTTCGGTATGCGGACTTGGATACTCACTAAGACTTGGTAGGAGCTCAGTACGTGGACTTTGATACTCACTAAGACTTGGTAGGAGTTCAACAAGAAGACATTTGATGTATGCTTCATTTTCCATCATATGTTACTTGTTATACTATGACTGAAATTTACATATGGTACAATTACATACAGAGGCATAACAACTATATTAATCTTCATCTCTTCTACTAGTTTAACATTTTCAATCACTATATCCTTACCGCTTATCTTTTTAATAACTAAACCAACAAATAGTCTTTGACCTAAACTGAGTTAAGTTCTTATGTATACTTTCTTACCTGTTCTTAAATTACACCTATAACCTTACATCACCTGCCTTTCATCTTCTTCACGACATATACAAACCCAATTGAAATGTTACACTTGTCATTCAAAAAATAACGAAAAAAAAAAAAAAAAAAAAAAAAAAAATTTTTTTTTTTTTTAATAAACAAATCAACTTGATAGGAAATCAGAAACAGTAAGTAAACACGAACTAGGGACCCTTGGCTGAATGGTTTTTACGTCACAAAAATGATACCTCCTTGACCTACTTTAATCTTTAAAATTCGAATTTCTAGACGGTAGATAGTTACAGTTCTGGGAGCTGATAAATTTGGATATGTTTCTCCATTTATTTGTTACTTCTTTTGAACTAATTTTATTATCATTTGATTTTAATGATGTACGCTTCTGATGTCCTCTCCACAAGTACTAACATGAACACCTCTGTAGGACGGTCTCAACTTTGAACAACGTTAGCCAGTGGTATGTGAGTTGACTGACCGATCGACCCCTCGACCAAGAAGACGTGATGTATCATTTTTACTTGAACAGTGCTACTAAGTATCAAAATAATCCTTAATTTTGATTCCAACCGAAGTTTTCCCCAAATTTATCGGGTCAGTAACTAGTCAATAGAATACTTTGTTTGCTTTGATAAGTACATGGTCCATATAATGTATTTACGTAACTTTTCTTTTGTGACAATAATTTGAGTGTACATATATATAATGCTCGTCTACAAAACAAAACAAAACTACCAATATTACTTAGTTGGTGCGGAAAACATTCTACAGAAAAATCTACAAAGGTATAGACTGT